>CAUHTR010002782.1:0-50633 GCA_959609185.1 Schmidtea polychroa | reverse complement strand
ACTCGGTTTTGTACGACATCCAATAAATATAAATAAACCGTATAAATATTAATTATATTTAGCTATGTAGAATGAAATATAACTTATGACTATAAATTACTAGTAGTTACCAAATATGCCGTATAATTATAAATCATAAATATTAACTAGTATGAAATATAAATATAAATTCTAAAAATATAAATTAGTTAAGAAATAAAGTATAAATTGGGAAAATATCAACTACGATTATTAACCAGACATAAGGTAGGAGTTATAAAACTACAAATTACAGTTGGCTATAGAAAACAAAGTACAAATTGCACATATAATGTAAATTAAAATTTTCTGTAATACACCCAACTCGGATCGGCTGACCCTTTCTATTACAAAGGTACTATTATCATTATCGCCATTAATATCACTGTTAGAGCCACAATCATCGTTACTATCGTCATTTTCCCTATAAAGGTTGCTTTTATCCTTTTATTCCCCTACTTATCTTAACTTTCTTCTGATCATCCCTACAACTACGATGTCAGCATTAGTAGGATTACAATTATTATTCCCCGAGTTATCACCAGGATTATTAGTATTAGCGAGTTCGGTCATATACTTACTTTTACTATCGAGCTCACCAAAATGGGGCAACATAAAATTTTATAACATACCATAAAGGGGATACTCATAGGAGTTTATTCATCGCAACGAAATCTGGTTAACCTAGTAGATACTTAAAAAGCTGCAAAGGAGAATTGTTATCTATAAAAGCAGATTAAGCCATTATGAACGGCTTCGCCGACGAGGAAGTATTGGAATATAATTCAACAATAAATCTTCTCGTCGACGAAGACTTTCTCTGAGGCCAACGATACTAACATAATAAACGATAATAATTTAAATTAAATAATTTAAAAATTAAATAATGCGCCATGACGTAAATAATCAGTCAATGATTTTGAACCAATAAAACAATTAAATTTGTTTTTCTTATTCCCCATTTTGGAAAAACTAAGTTAAAAGGCCCGAGCACTGTAAAGGGTATATGAAAACCACAGGCGAAGATATAAATTTTAGAATTTTTTGTTGTTTGTTAAGTTACCACTGAGTTGGTTATCAACGAGTCATGTCTTTAATAAGATAAGCATATTTTTCAAACTCCTTAGGTGAATCCCCTAATTACGAATTACTGATTGAAATGATGATGGGGTTTGGGACAAGAACCTGGAGGTTTGGAATCTCCATGAGTAAACCGGGCTGGACCAAATTAGAATGCGACATCATTAAAGTCAATACCAGAAAAATTCAACTCTACAACTTTATAGAAATGTCTCAGTCCAGCAGCTTCGAGGGAGAGAACCAAGATATTCAGACGATCACTAGACTCCGAACCAGGTACATTTGGTACAAAATCCACGACTGGAATCGCGGTCTGGATTTAGACAATTTCGGCACAGTCATCCGAAGTGGACCCGAGCCCGATTCCCCGGCGTGGGTAAAAACCGAGCCCCAGAATAATCTGCGCAGTACGCGCATTGGAAACCAAACGGAACGAACAGGTAGTTCACGAAGCCGCAATAAGGCAAATACGGCCACTGGCCGTAGAGCTGGCGGAGATATACCCTCCGACTGCGGCAAACAAACCAAAACGAAAGCGGTTAGGACGAAATATCCGCGAGAAACTGAAGAGGGCCAGATTGGTCGAACAGGAACAACAAGATAAATCAAAAACGACGAGATCTCCTACACTGTGATTAACTTGCTGTACACATGATTTTAATAAATTAGTGTATGTTGTACTCTGGTATACAATCGTTACAAATGATTCTAATAAATTAGTGTATGTTGTACTCTGGTATACAATCGTTTGGACTGAAAATTTGTGTATGGGTGTTTGGGAGAACAATTTCAGTAAGGGAACCTGAGTAAATCGGACATGTACCTTCTAACGGTAGTACGTGGACCCATCGAGTACTCGACAATTACAGTGCCCTTGGTGCGCTCACTTTTTGCGAGTACTCAACCCTTGATACAGTACCAACGTTGATTACTCAACGGGTATCAAGTGGAAAAACAACGTTGTATTTTGGGTTACGCTGGTAATAGCACTAAAGAACAAATATTCGACCACCTGTAACCCACCACTTTTCATACTCAGTGCCATTTAACAATGCATTAAAAAATGGGAAACTCCGATGATTTTTAACAACATTGATATGTTTCTTTTTCTTATTAGGGTTACGTTTAGGTTTAAGAACTTTTGAAATTAGATTCATTGCAGTTATTTAGATGGAGTATAACTGGCGTTTGGCTGAACTTTGATTTAATATTCTTTCTAATACGTTTTCTTAGTTTCCTAAGATTTTTTACCCTAGCTTTTAAAAACATTATTACTCAAACATGTTTTCAACTTTGTTTATAAACTATGGACCTTCTTTTCTGAAAATATCAGTTTTAACTCGTAATTCATTGAGACATTGTTGTGTGAAATCAAGAAATATATCCATACAGTATTTTTGTAGCATCTTGAAATGCACTGATAAGAAAATTACGATTATTAGGATATGCTTGTCGTGCAAGAAAATCAATCACAGTTGCATCTCTAGGGTTCTTGAAATCAACTAAATATTGAATATTTAAATTACGTGTAGACTGGTGTAGACTGATATTACTATAATCACTATAGTCAGGAAAATCCATGCTTTTTTATCGAGAATCGGATTTTGTATTGAAATCCTCAGGACCTATCGGGACCCCTCACTATAGTCAGAAAATTCCGTGGCTTTTTAGTGATTGACTGATATTTGTATAAAAATCCCGGGACCGAGTAGACCCCCTTCACTGTCAGCAAATTCCATGATATTTTAGTGTAGACTAATATTTGTATTGAAAATCCCAGGTTCAATCGAGACCCTCTCACTATAGTCAGAAAAATCATGGATTTTTTTGTATTGAAAATTCCAGAAAAAATAAGCGTAGTCCACTGTAGCAATATGTTACTAAGTGAAAGGGGATGGAGTACACCGGATGGTCGTATAGTTTTATTACTTAATATGAGATATACGCGACAAAAGGGGAAATTACGATTGCAAATCGTAATTAGAAGTAAGAAATTACAAATAGAAATTAAGACCATACTACACTCCTCAATCTCACGCAAAAATTCCAAAACGCAATCATCGCCAATAAAATTATAATCTGATTCCCTATTATGTTTCACTAACCATAATAATAACGCAACCACCAAAACTATTATAGTCAGCGCCTAATTCGTCAATCTACCCTGCCGACATCTTTAAGCATTATTGGCGAATCATGTGCCGAAAACTCCCTGGTGGTTTACTGTGGGTGTTACTGTTTTGCTCCGACATACCGCTATCGAATGAGCTCAAGTTTTGGTCGAGGCACCGATGCAAGATTGAAGAAATGAGTGCGATTGGTGGATGTTTGAGCAAAGAGGTTCTGAATGAGTATAGGAATGGGTTTTATTACTCGATTTTTAACCCACCATTAATTTCATTTTCATTATTATTATTATTATTATTAAGTTGTTTAAATATGATGAATTAATTTATTCAATCTGGAAAGATATATTTAATCGAGAATGCACAAGAGAAAAGAATCTGCATAAGAAAAATTGAAATTTTGAAAATATTTGGACCTAAGCTTAAATCTGAAAACGTCAAATTAAGACATAAAAATTGTCACCTTTAAAAACCAAAGTACGCAAATAGGTCAGACTAATATTGCTATTGATGAGATAAATATCATTTAGAAGTTACTATAAGAATTAGACTAATTGGTATTTTTGTAAAAATTGATCATTTATAATGTCAATTGACACAATTAAAAATTTAATAAAATTCAAAAATGTCCGTGATGCGATTATTAAAGTTTTCTGATTCGTAATTAGTTTGTAAATTTAAAATTGATTAGTAAATATAAAACAATTTAAGAGTTTTTAACAGAATTGTTATTGTTAGATTTGATAGTGTTTAGGCAGTTGAGATAAAAAAAAGTAATTTTTGAAATAGATTTAAAAATAGCAATTAAATCCTACAAATTTTAACAAAAATATTAAATATAAATAATTAATAATAATTATAATAATTTAGTAATGTAAATTATTGAAATTAGAAAATAACATTTTAAATTTCATAGAAATAAGGTCAAATGACTTGACTAATGGACCAAGGTAGGGGCGTAGTCAAGGGGGTTTCGGGGTTAAACATATTGTTTTCGCTTTTTACTAATAAATTTTATGTCTTTCATTAAAATTTAAAATGTTATATAAATTAGCATACAACAAAAAAAATGAAAATTGCGAAAATTGCAAATACAATTGCAAAAGTTGCAATAGTTTCAACTTGTTGCCCTAGTAATTATGCTGATATTCTATTTATTTTATCTATTATAAACGTTAAATTGTTTTAATGTTTAAATTATTAAATATTATTTCGACTCACTTCTATAATTTACCATTTTGGTAATTTTGACATTTTGATATATAACCTGCTAAATCGATAAGTTAAATTGATATTATATTTTATTCAAATAATACATTGTTCTTCCTGTAACAGAAAATGAAACGAGGACAAGAAAATAAGATTCCAAGTTATTTTTCTAAAATCCCGAAACTCAGCGAACCAAGTCAAAGTATCGATAATGTTCAATCTGATCCTGAAGCATCTCAACTTCAGTCTTAAGATACACACACACTCGCTGGCAGTTTACTGAGCAGTCTTGACATTGCTTTACTTATTCTTCCTTATGACATCAAATTTTTAAATCCAGATCTAATGACCAAAGAGGAAAAACTTTGTGCAATTTCAGAGTTTTGGAAGCCACGAGAATACAGTTTACCATAAAAATTCTATTCAATTTGTTACCATCAAAAGCGCAATAACTCGCGGAGCTTTGCTTCTTGTGAGCTCACTACTTAGTAATCAAATAGAGACACAAAAGCAGACAAATCGTGCAATAATCAAACCGATTATCGAAACAATTATACTCTGCGGTCGACAAAATATAGCTTTGAGAGGAAAGGATGCAGGAGCATTATTTTCAACTGAAGATTCCACTGATGGTAATTTTTGATCTTTGCTTCGATGGCGTACTGAGTCAGACTGTAATTTTTCATAGCTGCTCTTAAATACGATAAAATTAATTTTAATTTACTGAAAGATCTTTCGCGACTGGCAAATATACACGTATAAGTAAATATTGCAAATAACTGAATGCACGCACATCTATTCTAAGAAACTAATGAAGTAATAAAAATATATTAATCTCTTAGATCTTAAGAATAATTTATTACTTAATTTTTGTTCCAAATTGGCTTTCCTAATTTTGGCGCCCGGGGACAAATGTCCCCCCTGCCCCCCCCCCTAGTTACGCCACTGGTCAAAGTAGCTCGAAGAATAAACTTTAATGTCTGATTTTTGGAAAATAAATGTAAGACAATAAAAATTAATTCCCATTCAAAAGTTGTTTATAGTTAAAATTTAAATTAAAAAAACCCCTCTCAATAAATTCCTGGCTACGCCCCTGAACCAAAGTAGTAATAAGAAATTGAAACCAAACAAATATTAGAGTTATAAATATTCGTATTACTTAAATGAATGTCAACAAAATTAGTTTAAAAGAGAATACAAATTTAAGGGCATACCACAAATTTTGTTCTATACACCATATACTGAGCTACAGTTACCAGCTAGTACCAGAGTAGGTAGATATTAGCCCTCTGCACCCATTAGTAATCAGTAGATTCAAGTGTCACCACTAGAGCAACTCCCTTCTTAAAATATCTAGGTGAACTCAGAATTTTATGTATGTCACGAAAATATATTGTGTGTACACTCTAACTCGGTTATTACGAACTCGGTTACTACAAACTCCTGCTTATAGCGAACAAAAAAATCTTGGTTTGGTTCAAGCTATTTTAACAAGGATTTTCCGGCTTACAACGAACACATTTTTTTTATTTAAAAAATTCTAAATTAAGATTTTTTTTAATTTTCGATATAAATGTTCAAATTAAAATATCAATTAATATATCAATTTTACTGTTAAACTCAAAAAATATATATTTTATTCAATCTCAATAATTTAATCTTAGGATTAAATTAAAATTTTAAACAATTGTGCCATTTTATTATATTCTCAAATCAACTTCTGTGAACATGGGTACAAACAAAAGAAAGATTATCTCAATTCAAGAAAAAGTAGAAATTATTTATGAATTGGAAAGTGGAGATAAAAATTCACAGGTTTGTAAGAAATACAATCTTTTAAAATCAACAGTTTCAACATTTTGGAGAAATAAAGACGCACCATTATCGGCATTAGAAATTAACGCTCCAAACTGCAAAAAAATTAAAACTTGTGAAAAAGTATTGTTGATCGGGCGTTAATTTTATGGTTTCAAGTGCATAGAGATGCTGGATACACATTTTTAAAGATTCAGGCAGAAAAGTTTGCCGAACAATTGGGTCATGAAAACTTTCCTTGCAAAAATGGATGACTATATCTATTTAAAAACAATATTGTTTATGAAAAAATCAGCTTTATCAGTAAATACAGATGCTGCAATAGAGTGGACAAAATCAGTTTTGTCAGACCTAAAAAAGGATTTTAAAAGAGGATTTTGTGATTTTTAGTAAATTTGATTTAATTTTGCAGTTTTATTGATTTAACATTATTTGTTATGCTATCCTTTTATATATGAATTCTTTAGTTTTTCCACCTACCCCAACATCGTCCTCGAATCTATTCATTTATTTATTATTTATTTACAATGGGAGTACTCTTGATAACATAATGATAATTTATAATAATAATTGTAATAATAATAATAATAATAAAAATAATAATAATAATAATAATAATAATAATAATAATACTAATAATAATAATAATAATAATAATAATAATAATAATAATAATAATAATAATAATAATAATAATAATAATAATAATAATAATAATAATAATAATAATAATAATACTAATAACAATAATAATAACTGACAATTTTATGTAGGTTTATGATTTTAACTATTTTATTTATTTCATTCCACTTTCTTATTGGTACTCGTTTGTCGTGAGTTAAAATACTTAGCAGCTGATAGTTGGTATCTGATTGTTGAATTATAATTAATATTATTATTATTATTATTATTATTATTATTATTATTATTATTATTATTATTATTATTATTATTATTATTATTATTATTATTATTATTATTATTATTATTATTATTATTACTATTATTATTATTACTAGCAAAATTTGTATTTACATTTATCTTTGAAAATTATTTCATAAAAATTTTCTTTTAAAATTTTCATTTCTCAAAAGCCGACTATTATTCAAACTTTTTGATAATAAATTTAAAATTAATACTTTAATTTAAAAATATTACTTTAACCGTTTGCGGACGGAATTAATTTTAATAAGTAGTATACGAAATATACGAAATCTTTTAGTATACGAATGCCCGATATCGTGGTATGATTTTTTCAAGTTTGGCAAGTACAGACCTACCGTCCGCAAACGGTTAATTTAAAATTTTAGACTATAATTTACTTAATTTTAAAAATTTAGACCATAATGCACTTTAATTTACTTATTTAAGACCATTGATTGCTTAATTTAATATCTTTAGACCTTAAAGAATCATGCTTTTTTATTGAGAAACTGATATTTGTATTGAAATTCTCAGGACCAAGGAGACTCACCTCACTATAGTCAGAAAAATAGATGCTTTTTATTAATAGATTGAATTGAAATTCTCAGGATTCATCGAGACCCCTTCATTATAGTCAGAAAAATCCATGCTTTTTAGCGAGAATTGAATTTTGTATTGAAATTCTCCGGGCTCATCGAGACATCAGTTTAGTCAGTAAAATCCATGCTTTTTTAGTGTAGACTAATTTTGAATTGAAAATCCCAGAAAAAATAAGCGTAGTCCACTGGAGCAAATTTGCTTTTTTGTATAGGTTCCCTTTTTAGTATTGAAAAAAATAATCGTAGTTCACTGGAGCAAATTGGCTTTTTTTGTATAGGCTCCTTTTTTGTATTGAAATTTTCAGGTTCAATCACATAGATATTATTGATTATTGTCCACATGTATATTTATCCTATATTTTTTTTATTTGTCCCTGTTATTTAATGTTTAAGTTTTAAAATCTTCAGTGTTCGTCCATCTTCTTCTAAGTCTGGCAATTTTGCTGAGTCCAAATTTGTTGGTAGTAGCATATTCATCATCAGATACAAAATCTCATATAGGTAATTCAAAAGTCAATTCAATAGGAATGATACCATTTGCTCTTACAATTGCACCATCAAAAATAGATGAAGTTAAAATCAGATTGAAAAGAGTGCTAACTGCTTTTGTGAGAGATGAATTGACAAACTGCATACTCTCAATAATACGATCAAGCAAATTGTCAATATATGCAAAGAGGGAGGTACATTTTTCAGTAGAAGTGAAAATAATATTTAATCCCCAACAAGAGAAATAATTCAGACTATACTTCACAATATGATGGATATCATCCCCTTATAATTGTGAAAAAAATAGTTAATTGCTCTGAATTCGTCGAGGAACATTATAATTCTTACAATCAGCACTGAGATACTTACCCGAGAATTGACAATGGTTTCTAATTCTATCAGGAATGAATCTTTTACAAATGTAACATGTTCGACAATATTTGAACTACCTTCCTTAATAAAAGATAAAGTTCCTAAAGGTTTTATATCGTAAATATCATAAAATAGCAAGACTATTATGAGAGCGATTACTTCCACCTTCTTCAAAAAAGCCAAGACCCATTCATTAAAATATGAATAAGTATTTGTGTAATTATTTATTAATCCCTTAACGCACAAGCCCGAGCGTAATTCGGGTAAGTGTTACTGGCAAATTTCTGCATGCCCGAGAGAGACTCGGGTATACAAAATGTAAAGTTTTGTTTAAGATTCACTAATATTTTAAGATTCATTATATTTCGGTCAGTGTAATAAATTTATTGACATAGGTCTATATATTAATTATCAATAATAAAGAAATGATTTATTTTTGCCGTTGTATAAAAAAAACGTGCGTTAAGGGGTTAATAATAGATGTGCTGTTATCGGCATGTGCATTTTGGTAATCGATGATATCCCCCCCCCCTCGTAAAATTGTCTCGAAGTCCACATATCTTACTCGAATTCAATTTATTGAAATTTTAATTATTTTTCCAAATTTAAAAAAAAACTAAATAATATATCCAAAATAATTATAACAAAATTAGTTTTCCAATTTTTTTTGATGAGAATATAATTTCAGTGTTATCAATAGAAAATGAAAGCCTCAGAATTCATAAAACAAATAGCAAAATAAAAGACGTATGAGACCAATTATCAATGTTAACAATAGCAAATGCATAAAATACGTTGCCAATAGATATTGCTTTCAAGATCGCAAAGTATAAATAAGAGTTGACATTTATCATATAAGCCTTTTATAAGCCTTATTAGTAATAAGTTATAACATTTATTAATTATTATAATGTTGACAAAAATTGCCTTGTTAGTCGTTGCGATTATTTTATTTAGTAATTTTGATAGATTAGTTTATATGTTCATGATCCATTTCTAGATATTTCCTACAGTTCTGCACAAAGCCTTAGTTGTTATAATTGTAACCTTTGCCCAGTGCCTTTTGTAGCATCAAGTTCCACCCCCATATCATCCGGTTGCGTTGCTTGTGCAACTGTAACTGCTTCCGGAGGTGTTAATAAATTTTGTGCAAGTCTCTGTGTACCTGGGCCCTCTGGATCAACTCAAATAGCTTGTTGTACTACAAATTTATGTAATTCATAATCTCGCTTTGCGGCATTCAAAACCTTACTTTTTGGACTGCCACTATTTGCATTCGGAATGAATTACTTCAAACGTATCTAGTGAAATTGGTGGATAAAAACAATAAAACATTTGACAACATTCAGTTTGCAATTTATCATTATCTTAGCTTATTTTATGTTTTGATTACTAAATGTATAAATAATATTTTATAAATTATTCAAAGTTTTATTAAAAACAAAAATGAGAATTTGGTCAATGGAATGGTTCTTTTGAATCCTTTTGAAACTTGTAACAAAGAATTACTCTAATATATATTAATTATTTAATTGATATTGATACGATTTTATTGTAATAATAACAATATTATTACACCTAATTTCTATAAATAAAAGTTTCTATAATCTGTTGGGTATTTTGGTTAAGTCGGCATCACTGTCTGACTACTTGGCGTCCTTTTATTAATCAAATTGAACCACACAACGCAATAATATTTATTTGGAAATTTCACAATTACACCACTTTTCTTTTATTACAACCTTTATCTGCACACTTTGCAATTCGAACCTGAACCTTGAGCATGGATAAATCTTCCAATGGGAGATATCACTTTCTGGTACGCTCGATTCAAAACGATTTAGTCAGCACTAGGTTAAATTCATCTTTGCTTCTTTTTGTTTTCTTTCTTCGACTTACCGGAATAGATGAATGTGGCACTTCAAAAGATTCGAAAACTCATTTGACATTACATTTTCGTAAAATAAATGGCTAATTCTGATATTATTAGTATGTATAGTGGTAGCCAATCTGGCGGTGAATTACCATATTTTATTGGTAAACAGTACAGATCGGGATGGTTGTGAACAATTTGTAGATTTTCATTGCCTATTCTTAAACGTATTGGTAGTTTTGGTATGAAAACTGCAAAAGATGTTATTATGAATGAACAGAAAATATTACCATCTCTAAAAACAAATGCTTTAGCTGAATTAAGGAAAGTTTTACCAGGGGTTGCAAATACTTTTCAAAAAGCTCCAGCTCCAGGTCCAGCTCATGCTCCAAAACGTAAAAGATATGGAATATCACTTATAAACAAACGAATGAAAGGACGGACATGGAACTATATTTGCAAAATGATTTGTGGTAAATCTGAATTATGTATACTTGATAGACCATCACTTCAGGCTGTAATAGAATTTGGGACGTTTGAGGAAGTTTTTCCTATGAATTCAATTACCGATAGTAGAAATGATATTGAGTTTTATATTAATGGTTCGCAAACTGAATATTTAGATTTGAACGATACTTTATTGACTGTTCAGATCAAGGTTGTAGATAAAGATAGAAAAGGTTTGGATGCGAATGCATATGTAATACCGAATAATTGTCTGTTTCATACTCTTTTTAAAGATGCAGTGTTGAGGTTTAATAATATCAAGATTGAGGGCGGAAATAATACATTCATTCACAAGGCATTAATAGAAACTATTTTAAATTACAATTCCGATACTAAAAATACATGTCTTACTCCTATGGGTTATGGTAGTGATGATGAAAGAAAAAAGTGGGTTAAAGGCTCAAAGGTTTTCAGCATGTGCTATTCATTACAACTCGATTTTATGGATCAACCGAAATATTGACTACCGGGAGTCAATGTACATATTAGACTGAAAAGGTCCGATTCTGCATTATCTCTTACTAGTGCAACTGATGCACCAATATGTCAATTAGTTGATGCAAAATTATTAGTGAGAAGAGTTCGAGTGGACCCCTCAGTATTAGTTGGTCATGAAATGTGTCTTAATTCAAAACATGATATTTATCCATTAAAAATAAAGGAAATTGTTCAAATCGCTATTGCTAAAGGTGCTTCATCATTCTATAAAGAACAAATATTTGGTGATAGAAGAATGCCTAATTTTATTCTGATTACATTTCAAAGTGAAACACAATACAATGGTCATAGATTTTATGGAATCACCTACTATATTTGTCCATATGCGAGACATCCCAAAATATAAAATATAAATGTTTTTATAGGATACATAGGAGAAATCTAAACCAATACACAATTAATAAAAAGAGACTTTTTTATATAATAAAAAGCAAAACACCTATAAATAATACGTGACCTGTAAATAATACACATGTAAATAATCCATCCATAAATAATAATACGCGACCTATAACTAAAAATACTTCTACAAATACTTCTCCTGTGATATATAATTATGATCTATCTATAAATAATACGCGATCTATAACTAAAAATTCATCTACAAATACTTCTCCTGTGATAAATAAATCTTCTGTGTTAAATAATTTTGTGATAAATAATTCTGTGATAAATAATAAACGGCCTGCTGTTTGTATTGGGTCTGGTGTTCCCTCTAAAATTATTAAAATTAATACAACTGGTGATTCAATATATAATCAAATAGGTGGTTCGATCGATATTGACGATGAACCAGAAATAGAAGTAGATTTTAAGAGTGCACGAAAAAATTTTCGATTTAATATCGAAAAAGATAACTTGGTGCAAATTTCCCTTACAAATAAGATTATAAATAAATTAAATGCCGAAATTAAAGGTATGGGCACAGTTAAAATTCAGTTCACCGTCCTCACCCAGTTCGAGAAAGATGGGGAAATTAGAGATAATATTTTTCTCTAATAGCGCCGAAGTATTTTCAGAAAATTTTTAATTAATGGAATCACCAGATTAAATAATAAAATAGAAAAATTTACATATTTTGGGAGAGGATTGCGGGTAGTTAAAATTAAAGAAATAAACTTAGTAGGTAGTTAGGGGGCCGCTGCCGCAATTACCCCCGGGGGGGGGGGTTCTGCGGCAACTTTTTATTACGCAATTGCGGCAACTCACATTTTTTGCTTTCAGGGATTTTTAGTCCAAATTTTATTTTATCAGACTATAGTGAGGTCCTGGGATTTTCAATACAAAAAAATTATTTTCAATACAAAAATCCGACTATCACTAAAAAGCCAAGGATTTTTCAGACTATAGTGAGGGGTCTCGATTGATCCAGGGATTTTCAATACAAAAAAGTGGTCTTCAATACAAAAAGGTGGTCTCAATAAAAAAAGCATAGAATTTTAAGACTATAGTGAGGGGGTCTCCTTGGTCCTGGGATTTTCAATACAAAAAAAATATTTCAATAGAAAAAGTCGGTCTACACTAAAAAAGCATGGAATTTTAAGACTATAGTGAGGAGTCTCGATTGATCCAGGGATTTTCAATACAAAAAAGTGGTCTCAATAAAAAAGCATAGAATTTTCAGACTATAGTGAGGGGGCCTCCTTGGTCCTGAGAATTTCAATAGAAAAATCCGAGTATCACTAAAAAAGTCAAGGATTTTTCAGACTATAGTGAGGGGGTCTCGATGGTCCTGGGATTTTCAATACAAATTATTTTTTTTCAATAGAAAAATCCAACTATCACTAAAACAGCATGGATTATTCACACTATAGTGAGGGGGTCTCCATGGTCTTGGGATTTTCAATACAAAAAGGTGGTCTACACTAAAAAACAGTGGTAATTTAAGGTCTCAGAATATTTTCAATACAAAAATCCGATTATCACTAAAAAGCATGGATTTTTCTAGGTCAATTCAGATGGGTCTTCTTGGTCCTGAGAATTTCAATAGAAAAGGTGGTCTACACTAAAAAACGTGGTAAATATTTTAAAATAAAGCAAATTATGGGTCTAAAAATTGAATTACAGTAAATTATGGGCTAAGATTTTGAATTAAAGTAATCAATGGTCAATAATTTTAATTTAAAGTTAAATAAGTAAATTAAGGGCTAAATTATGAAAGTAAAGTAAATTATGGTTCTAAAAAATTAAATTAAAGTAAATTATGGTCTAAATAAGTAAATTAAGGTTCATATTTTTGAATTAAAGTAATTATGAGCTCAGATTTTTGAATTAAAGTTACCAATGGGCTCAAATAAGTAAATTAAAGTAATCAATGGATATAAATAACTAAATTAAGGTTCAAATTTTTGAATAAAAGTAAATAACGGTTCAAATTTTAAATTAAAGTAAATCAAGGTCCAAAATTTTAAATTAAAGTAATGAATGAGCTCAAATAACTAAATTAAGGTTCTAAAAAATTAAATTAAAGTTTTAAAATTAAGTAATCAATGATCAAAATTTTTAAATTAAAGTTAAATAAGTAAATTAAAGTAAGATTTTTAAATTTATTAACAAAAAGTTGGAATAATAGTAGGTGTTTGAGTAATTGAAATTTTTTAATGAAAATTTTTATGAAATAATTTTTTAAGTTAATTTTTAATGGAAATTTTAATGGAATAATTTTTAAGATAATTTTTAATGAAAATTTTTATGAAATATTTTTCAAAGACAAATTTTAATAATAATTAAACAACAAACCAACAACTTAGTACAACAACCAGTAACTTACGAACATGTATTTACAACCAGATACCTACAACTAGTTACTAACAACTAGCTACCACCTACCAAGTACTTACAACTAGATACTAACAACCAGATACCTGCTACCAAGTACTTACAACAAGTTACCAACAACCAGATACCTGCTACCAAGTACTTACAACTAGTTACTAACAACCAGATACCTGCTACCAAGTACTTACAACTAGTTACTAACAACCTGCTACCAAGTACTTACAACTAGTTACTAACAACCAGATACCTGATACCAAGTACCTACAACCGCCTACCATGTACTAACAACCAAAAACAACCAGCTAACAACTAGCTACCAGATACCAAGTACTCACAACCGTCAACAACCAGGTACTAAGCATTATCAACCAACTACTTACAACCTACAACTATGTACTCACAACCAAAAACAACTAGATACTAACAACCAGATACCACCTACCAAGTACCTACAACCGACAACAACTAGGTACTAAGCATTATCAGCCAACTACTAAGTACCTACAACTAACTAGCTACCACCTACAAATTACTAACAACCAGCTTACAACTAGATACCAAGTACTTACAACCAACATCAACCAGGTACTAAGCATTATTAACCAAGTACTAACAACCAAGTACAAGATACCTAGTACTTAAGCACTGTCAACTAGATACCAAGTAGTTACATCCAGATGACCACATGAAATTATTAGTTAAATAGGTAAATTAATGTTTAATTTTTAAATTAAGTAATCAATTATCTAAATATTAAAGTTAAAGTCAATTTAAGATGAAAGTTTTCTGGTATTTTCGATGTTAAATTTAGATGCAAATCTTCGTCAATTAATCAATCACCACATGAAATTATTGGTTAAATATGAAAATAAAGGTTATAATTAGTTGTTTAGTAAATTATGGTGTAAAATTAAGTAATAAAGGATAAATAGGTAAATTAAGGATAAGTAAATTAAAGTTAAAAATTTAAAATAGGTAAATTAAAGTCCAAATTTTAAAATTAAGTAACCAATGGTTCAAATTTTAAATTAAAGCTAAATAAGTAAATTAAAGTATGATTTTTAAATTTATTATCAAAAGATTGAATAACCACCAACTTTTTTGAGAAATGTAATTTTTAATGAAAATTTAATGGAATTTTTTTAAGTTAATTTTAAATGTAAAATTTTTTAAGTTAATTTTAATGAAATATTTTTTTAAGTTAATTTTTAATGAAAATTTTAATGAAATATTTTTTTAAGTTAATTTTTAATGAAATATTTATGAAATAGTTTAATAATTCAACAGTTCCCAACAATCGGTTACTGATTATTTTTAACTAAGTGCTAACAAATAAGTACCAAATACTTACAACATGATACCACGTACTAACTGACTCTCAAACAACCAGATACCTACAAAAACCTACTAAATATTCTTTATTGTATTTTATGAAATGCTTTTTAAATTAATTTTTTATCTGTCTTCAAAAATATGTTTAAGTACGATCAGTAGAAAAACCTTTTCAAAATGTCTAAATTTAACAAAAATGTTGATTTTCATCAAAAAATGAATAATTGTCAACTCATCACCACGTGGAATTCAAAATAATTTAAATTACAATGAAAGACTAATGAATTCTAATTTACAAAACATTCTTCTTTTAAATGATAACTACAGACTTATTATTGCAAAGTAAAAATCACATTCAATAAATACTTATTGTTGATCAGTTTTATTATATATACTCTGAGTTTATCCGACAGGATGTTTTGACCCCCCTAAGGGTACTGGTCGTAAGGGTACTGATCGTAAGGGTATTAGTCGTAAAGGTACTAATTGTAAGGGTATTGCTAACACTCAACCCCCACCTACCAATTAACTAGTTACCATGTACTAACCACTATGTTTCAAACAACAAAATACTAAACACTTACAGCCATGTACTAACAACCACCATCAAAACCCATCGAGAAATTAACAAATATCAACCTACAACTAGATACTAACAACATCGTACCAACTACCAAGTACACGATACCAACAACTTAGTATCATCTACCAGTAACTTACGAACACGTATTTTCAACTAGATACCAAGTACTTACAACAAGATACCAAACGCTATCAGTCAAGTACTTACAACAAGTTACCAAGCAATATCAGCAAAAATACTATCAACTAGATACCAAGTACCAACAATCAACTAACCACACATAAAAATAATAGCAATTAAATACAATATTCTTCATCACATACAATATCTTCTTATCAAAATCTAAAAAATCAACCAACTACTTACAACCAACAACTATGTACTAACAAATTGATCTTTAAAAGAAAATACTCATCACTTGAAAAATTGGATGAAAAATTAATTGAACTCAAGGCATCAATAACTAGGTAAAAATTGATTAAATAATTGTAAAAATTTAATTTATTCAAAATATACGAAATAAATATTATAAAAATGTAATTAATGGACAGGAAAGAACTTTAAATTCTAGTCATTAATCATCAAGTAAATAAAAAAAATACTGATCATTCAAGTTGAATCAACTAAGATAATAAATTAATAAAAATTTTGAAATAAGATCTAGTAGATAATTGATTTAGATTGAATAAATTAATTGAAATAAAATTAATTTTAATTATTTTTTTAAAAGTAATACATGTACTCAAATTGATTGACTGATTGCTCAATATATTCAAAAAATCAGTATAAATTCATTACAATTATCAAAGTCAGCAATCTACAATAAAATTAATTATCATTAAATTCCAAAAGAGACTAGATAACTAATGATAACATCTATCAAACCAGTAAATTCATTTAAATGACAATAATTGGTATATCCAAGTGAATTCTCCAATCTAAAAAGAATCATTTCCCCGTAAATATATCAGGAGATCATATATTCATCTCAAACTAACAAGATTCCTTAAAATCCCTTAAATGACTATATTTCAACCCTTAATTCTTATTATTACAAATATCATCTAAAAAGCATCAAATTTCATTGAAATAACTCTATTCTTAAAGATTGATATTTTAATGATAAGTACCCGTAAAAGATCATATATTCCCCTCAGACTAATAAGATTTGCTTAAAATCCCTTTAAATGACTATAATTCTAACTTTAATTCCTATTATCATACATATTTCACTATTGATAAAACCAGTTATAATTAAATTTTTGTTAATCACTGTAAATTTTTGTAAATCACTGTACTCGAAATTTAAAATAAATATAACTGACTAGGTCCCATTGAAAGATTAAATTTATCCATTCAATAAAATATATTTCTTCAAATGGTCAACTTTTGTCGTTGTCCGTCTAAATAAAGATAAAAAATAATTTAAAGTTGATATCAATCCCAATTATCTGTAAAGATTTCATTGTCAAAACCAAGTAAATCGATCATCATCTCTACTTAATAAAACATTGTTCTAAATTAATTTACTGTGCATTAATTTACTGTAAATTAATTTACTGTGCACCTAATAAAACGATATAATTTCACATTATTATTGATTCATAACTGACTAATGTATTGCAATTTCCCTTAAAACATTGATATTTTACCAACATCACCCTTAAAAAATCATATATTCTCATCTTAACCGATCTCTCATTAAATCTAACCGACTACATCCCCCCTTAAAAGATCATATTAGTAGTAGGATGTGTCACCTCCAGGACACCCCCTACCACCCAAGGTCAAGGTCAAAAAAAATTTTTTAAGGTCAAGGTCAAAAATTTTTTTTTAAAGGTCAAGGTCAAATTTTTTTTGTGCGTGCAAATATAAACAAAATTTCATTTTGCTATTCAAATTAATTTTGATTAAATTATAATACGTACACTATATACATGAATAAATTTTTGTTTTAATAATCAATTATAGAATACATTTCCCAGAATTAAAAAAAAACTTGCAATTTTCCGCAGTTAAAATTCACTAATTTACGCATATATTTGACATGATGTTTATAATAATGTAATAAATATGGATTTGTTAATATTGGCACAATTACAGCATTCACTTTGTAGATTATAAATTTTGACGGATGTTTATGACAAATAAGTAAATAGTGATGGCTACTTTAACAGTGCACTGCACAAATGTAATCAGTAAATAAGGGATTTAATTTTACTATTGTTTTGTTAGCTTGTCCCCATTCTTTTTCACTGTTCCCAATTTTCAATTATTTTTTTAAAACATCAAACTGTTGCAAACTTTAAACAAAATATATACTCTTTCTTTTTGGTATCTCGAAAATATTTCAAAAATATTAAGATACCTATTGTGCGATTAAATGGTCAAATATCAAATATAAATTTAATAAAACAACAAATCATTACTACTTATTAACAAGTAATAAATAGCATTCTTTACTTTCATTTTGTTTATGAATTTGGATAATTATTTCTATTTTACACTGAGATTAAGAAAATAGAAGATAAAAATAGATGAGTGGTAAATAATAATAATAATAATAATAATAATAATAATAATAATAACAATAAAATGATAATTTAAGCCTTTTGCTGCAAATAATGTATTTAATGAAAGAATTGTCGACTATAAGATAGTCCTTGTCAATCTCTTTTTTCCCCCTCGAATACATCAACTCAAAATTTAACAAGGTTAGTCACACAAATCGAATTCTGAAATCAAACAAATGCATTTAATAAAAATTAAAATCATCGACATACACAACCGCCGCCGAAGGGGCTGGCGCGGTAGTTTGTAAATTTGGTTTAGTTTGAATATTATTATTTGAAACATAGTTTTATTATTTACAATATTCAAAGTATTAATAACAAAGGTAAAGAAATAAATGTTTATTAAATGTATATAGTATGATACTCATTATTATACATTGAACATGCTTTACATTTGCGAACATTTTAAATTTTAAGGATTACCTTCGATAGATTTTATTGAATAATGGTTCATTAAAAAGGTCTTGAAGAGCTCTATCCAATGGTTATATATTTGAAGATATAATGTTTGTACACAATATAGTAAGTATTATTATTTTTATTATTATTTTTATTAACAAACTACATCCTAATAAAATACTTTTACACATCAAATTATTAAAAAAAAAATAAAAATAAAACCGATAATTATAAAACGAAAAAGAGACTTTACAATAATTTCTATTTTACAAAAATTCAAACAAGTCCGATCACCGAATTAAATTAATATTGTAGATGTTGATTGATGAGATCCGGATCTGCTCCTGATTGAATATCATTATCATCATCATCAATGACATCAACCCCTAAATAATGACCATATGCAAAACTAGAGTTTTTCTCTACCCAAGCTCTTTTATCATCATGATTAGTTAAAGCAATCTTTGAGTTTTTAAAGGTAAAAGGCTGATGATTTCGGGTTCCTATTCTAGTCTGAGGTACAGAAATAACTGTGTTGTTGTTGTAACAGTCTAAATAGGATTGATGTTTTATATCTGTACCTGGTAATTTTACGCATTTAGCTCTCATAGTAGATTTATTTCCTAAAAGACTGTAGCACTTTGGTCGCAAGAAAACCCACTCACTATATCCAACACCCTTACTCTCATCCTTAAACTTTCCTATAATTGAGTCGAGTCTCCTAGAATATAAAGGATGAGAGGGATCATAATTTGAGGTGTCTAACAAGTCAAGCTTTACATTTTTGACCTCTAAGAAGAAACTATCGGTATCACCCGCAACTATATTTATATCACAGTTAAACTGACTCCTATATTTTGCTAATTCTATGTACTGTAATTGATACATCCTTAGTTTGGATAAATCCAGCACTGATTGTCCGATGTAGCTGGGTCTATCCAAACATATAGACTCCTTATTGAGATGTACACCAAAAAGATCATCATCAATTTTGATGGTTTTTCTAAATGATGGTTTTGATGAATATGTAATTAATTTTTCCGCGGAATTACATAGTCGTATATTTAATCTCTTCTTAAGGTTTTCAATGGATTTACCGTACAAGCTATTATTATACAATTTGAATAAATCTCTGTACAGTTCACTGCTTGCTTCAGCTCTTAGCTGTGTATTTTTATTTATATAATTTTTAAAAATCGGTGCTTGCTTGAATTTTATAGCCCTATGGATATGTACAACTTTGGCACCAAGAGACAAATAAAGCTTGAGAAGCCTCCAATGAAGAACATGGTTCTTCTTTGGCCAATGCGTGAGCATCAACTTCTCAACTTTCGAACCAGGCGGGCACATTTTCTCAGGAGCAAGAGGAAAGTCATTTAAAAAATCATGAAAAATCTCTGGAATATCTATATCCACTTCTATGGTATAACCATAGGGAAGGATTTCAATGCCAGCATTCATGCACTCAAGCAATACATCATTCAATCCATCATACACCCAAGTGAAATCAGCAAAAGGAAGATTTTGGCTAAGAGCCCAACCATACAGATTATTTATATCAATATATAATAATTCTGTATTATCAGAAGCAGCAACGTAATGTTTGTTAACAAATGTTAACCCACCACGTATTCCTCCTTCGTAAAAATTGAACATTTCCATGTCCTGTAAAAGTTCTATAGGCTCAGTTAATGTCATAAGCGCTGAGGCCCATGACATACCCGGAATACCATAAAAGTTTAGAGGTTCTAGACCATTGTATGCAATGGCCTTGGCACGGAATTGTTGGAAATAGTCCGCAAGGAGGAATACATCCAATTTTTGATAAGTTAACATATAGTCAGCCAATTTAGTACAACGTTGTTGAGTCCAAATAAGTTGAGCCTTAGCATACTCATCTTCAGTAACACCAGACCAAATAGGAGGCAATTCATAAGTGGTTTCAAGTACATCCAAATCAGTCGCATAATCATAAGGAAATATGGCTTTAGCATCTATTATTAGCCTATCAAAAACCGACGAAGTCAAAGGAAGATCAGTTAGAGTTTTTACAGCCTTAGCCAAAGAACAATTAACAAATTGCATGCTGTCGATAAAACGAACAGCTAATTCTTTAATGTGAACAATGTGAATATGGTGTAAGTCGTAGCCTCGTAAATTATGAAATACAATCGGCAACTGTTTATAAATTCCTGGAGCCATATTACATTTCATACAGGCTGCACCGAGATAATTACCAGTAAAATGGTCATGATCTCTAACAGCAAGGGATAAAACCTTCTTGCAAAGATAGCAGTTCCTACAAGATTTGAATTGTCGTTCCTCAGCAAAAGTAATAGGTCCTAACCGTTTTTTCCCTTCAAGCTCATAATAAGGTAGGACAATTGTGACAGCAATTTGCTCTACTTTTTTAAGAAATTGAGGTATACAATCAAGACCATAAAACTCGTAATACGATTTTCTATTGTTAAGATTATTTATTAATAAAAGACCTGCTGAAATAGGTAAATGTATTTGATGATGTTTAACATCTTTAGGTTAAACCGATTCAAAATCGGCATAAATAACAAAGGGTGGGGTGATTCTCTTTGAATGATTTTAAAACTCTAAATATTTATTTGCGGGTAAAGTGTAAAGGGTTGTACCCGTTTGATTTTTACTGCATAGGGCCACATGTTTAGTGAAAGCATTGTCTATTCGAAAACTGTTAAGACAATGTGGGCACCATTTGCATCTTATTTGAATACTACAGTCATTATTACGATGGCAGTTCATTAAACGTGAGTATGTAGTAAGGATTCCAGGACACTTTCAAGGTCATGGAATATCAAGATCAAATATAGGTCAATTGAATCATTTATTATTATTATTTTTTTTTAAATTAGCATTTTATTTAATTACTTCTTTTTAATTTTTTCTTTATAATTTTATTAATTAATTATTTTATTATGTTATATTTTAATTACTTACTTTAGTTAATTTTTAATTTATTACATTTAATTAATTAATTTGTTTTTTAATATTTTGTTTTAATTACTAACGTTATTTAATTATTATTATTATTATTTATTTTATTTATTTATTTTTTTTTTAATTTTACATTTACATTATATTCTAACAAGAACGTAAATTATAACAATAATATTTCAATTTGAATAAAATTTTAATTAGTAATTATTCAATTCGAATAAAATTTTAATTAGAAATTATTTAATTTATTATAAAATAAAACGATGATTTAATTTTAGATAAACCGGATATTAATATTTCGGAAAAAATAAATAAATAAATAAAATAAACACGAAAATAATATTTCTTACTTGAAACTAATTATCTAAAATAATTGGACAAATGAATTATTAAATGATAAAACATATTTTAATTAACGAAGACAAATTATTCACAATATATATTTTATTATTCACATAAATTTAATTGTTAAAGTGCTTGTTTCGATTTGCATTCATTTCTAGACATAGCAGTTGCAATATGCATTTGGCGAATCTTATAGTGACCGTAGGCATAACTTTCATTACAATTGTACCAATACCTTTTATCGTCCAAACATTGGAGAGCTCGTTTTTCTGTCATGAAAGTATACAACTGATGATTGACACTTCCTATTCTTTTTGTGGGATGCTCACTGTTCCACCATCAGTATACACTTTTTTATAGGCTTCATGGGTGATATTAGAATTTNTTATTATTATTATTATTATTATTATATATCATTGTCACTTATATTTTTCATATTACTGTCAGATATATAATTATAAAGTAAGTACCCAAAATAATTAAATATAAAAATATCAAATACAAATTGTTTGTTTATTCAGATATTCAAACTAACTATCGAAATGGGATTCATGATAAATTAATGTTTAAAATAGAAAAATAATAATAATAATAATATTAATACTAAGTTTTTGATATGAAATTAAAAACAAAACGATGAGAATCAAATATAGAAAATAACGAACTTTGTCCAAAATAAATTTATCGATATTAGAACAAATTCAATAATATTTACCAATTAAACTCATCACATGTAAATAATTTGTTTACAAATATCGATAAATTTATTTTGGACAAAGTTCGTTATTTTCTCTATTGATTCTCAACGTTTCACTTTAATTTATTATCAAAAACTTATTATTAATATTATTATTATTATTATTATTATTATATTATTATTATTATTATTATTATTATTATTATTATTATTATTATTATTATTATTATTACTATTATTATTATTATTATTATTTTTATTTTTATTATTATTATTATTATTATTATTATTATTATTATTTTTATTTCTATTATTATTATTATTATTATTATTATGATTATTATGATTATTATGATTATTATGATTATTATGATTATTATTATTATTATTATTATTATTATTATTATTATTATTATTATTATTATGATTATTATTGTTGTTATTATTATTATTATTATTATTATTATTATTATTATTATTATTATTATTATTATTATTATTATTATGATCAGAAGACAATAGTTGCATGCTGACTGCAAACTATATGACGATAGAAAAAAAATTAGCATAAGTATGTATATACTGTATATTTTATATACATACTTATATACATCATATACTGACATTATAGTATTAATATTTATTTATATACATTTAAAGCTTATAAAATAAACTTAAAAATAAACTTTATAAAAAATATACTTAAAAATAAATTAATACTAACAAGTCTCCTCTAAATCTGTTTCCTCCCCAATAGAAACGGGGGCATTAATTTCTCTTTCCTCCTCAATAGAAACGGTGGCATCATTTTCTGTATCAATAATAATTTATTAAATAATTTAATAAATAAATAAATAAATTTACCTAAAACATCGTCCTCAATAATAATAATTGAAGCATCGTCATCATCTTCAATTGTTATTGGTTCTAAGACAATAATAATATTAATAACTCAAATTTAAAAAATTCACCGAAAATATGTTCCAAATCCAACAGTTCTACATTTTCAGACACATCATACTAATCTAAATTATCTGAAAATAAATAATTAGAAATATTAATAATAATAATAAATTACCATTGCTGTTCGTTAAGAGAGCACGTAAAATATTACTGGAATTGTTCATTTTTGGTTTTTGATTTTTCAGAGACAACTTTACGAACTTATATAAATAATAAGTTTAAATAAACCTGTAAAATTGACATTTTAAACAAATATTTATTCTAATTACTTGCGAATCCGGTCAGTCTTAGAATAAAGTACAATTAAATTTATTATTATTATTACCATTACAATTACTATTAATCATGTACGGATCATGCACCGTGCATGACTGAATTTTTTAATATTCTAATAATATAAAACATATTTAAAAATAATAAAACATAATAATAATAATAATAATAATAATAATAATAATAATAATAATAATAATAATAATAATAATAATAAAACATAATAATAATTATAAAATAATAAAAACACATTTTTATAAAAACATTTATTATTTAATAGACATAAGCCATCCTAAACAATGTTGTCCGCACGTACGAGTTAAAGGGTGTTGATACATTGTTTTATTATATACAATAGGTTTGCCCATTGTTTGTAGTTTCGAAACCAATAAAGCAGGATAATAGAAACCTATAGGATCGAATACATGTATCTTATTTGGTTTCATATAGATTGCAATCCAATGCTCTCCGCTGAGATGAGATGAATGGGTATTGATGATTATGGCTTGATTATTTTTCAAAAATGGTATTTTAACGAGAGGAAAAACTCCTAAAAATTCATTTCCTAATATTTGTTTTCCAATTCGAATAACCTGAACAGAACTATTTTAATAAATTAAACAGTATAAAAACAACTTACTTCATGACAACTTTCTGTATTTCTGTATACATTTATACCAGAACGGTTCTATTTGCAGTAATTTGAACTTCATTTTCAAATACTCCATATATTATAACATGCACAGGTTCTGTAATAGCTTTTGCAAACTTTATATCTAATCGTAAATTTCCATTTTAAAGTAATTGACTCTGATTCAAATCAAAATCTGGGGCCAAAACAAATGTAAAGAATGGATATTTGGTTTTGAATTCTTCAAGAGTTATGCCGCAATTCAAATTTTTATCTAAATATCCCATATTTCTAACAATACTCTGCATATATGTAGCACAGTAATTGTCACTATCGAAATCTTGAGTATATGTTTCTCGATAATCAGTATTTTTCGACAAAGTTAGAGATGTAACACCAAAGGTTTTGAAAATTGAGCTGGAGGCACTATATGAACCATTATATTGTGCTTCACCTTGAAATGTTACCAGAATAAAGTTTGGCATTCTTCTATCTCCAAATATTTGTTCCTTATAGAAGGAAGAAGCACTTATTGCAAATGAAACAATTTCTTTTATTTTCAGAGGATAGATTGCATGCTTAGAATTAAGACCCAACTGATGACCTGCTAATACCGACGGATCAACTCGAACTCTTCTTACTAGTAATTTTGCATCAACTAATTGACATATTGGTTGACCAGCACCACTAGTTAATGATAAAGAAGAATCGGTTCTTTTCAGTCTAATGTGTACATTGACTCCTGGAAGTAAATATTTTGGTTGATCCATAAAATCGAGTTGTAATGATGAACACATGGTGAAAATCTTTGAGCCTTTAATCCATTTTTTCCGTTGGTCATCACTTGCTGCATAACCCATAGGAGTAAGACATGTATTTTTGGTGTCGGTATTATAATTTAAAATAGTTTCTATTATCGCCTTGTGGATATATGTATCGTTGCCACCTTCAATCTTGATATTATTAAATCCAAGAATAGCATCTTTAAAAAGTGTATGAAACAAAAAATTATTAGGTATTGTAGCATCAGCATCACCCAAAGCCTTTTTATCTTAATCTATAACCTTGATTTGAACCGTCAATAAAGTATCATTCAAATCTAAATATTCTGTTTGAGAACCATTGATGTAAAATTCTACATCATTTCTACTATCGGTAATTGAATTCATAGGAAAAACTTCTGCAAATGCGACAAATTCTATTACAGCCTGGGGCGATGGTCTATCAAATATACATAATTCAGATTTACCACAAATCATTTCGCAAATATAGTTCCATGTCCGTCCTTTCATTCGTTTGTTTATTAGTGATATTCTATATCTTTTACGTTTTGGAGCATGAGCTGGACCTGGAGCTGGAGCTTTTTGAAATGTTTTTGCAACCCCTTGTAAAACTTTCCTTAATTCAGCTAAAGCATTTGTTTTTAGAGATGGTAATATTTTTTGTTCATTCATAATAACATCTTTTGCAGTTTTCATACCAAAACTACCAATACGTTTAAGAATAGGCAATGCAAATCTACCAATTGTTCTCAACCATCCCGATCTGTACTGTTTACCAATAAAATATGGTAATTCACCGCCAGATTGGCTACCACTATACATACTAATAATACCAGAATTAGCCATTTATTTTACGAAAATGTAATGTCAAATGAGTTTTCGAATCTTTTGGAGTGCCACATCCATCTATTCCGGTAAGTCGAAGAAAGAAAACGAAAAGAAGCAAAAATGAATTTAACCTAGTGCTGACTAAATCGTTTTGAATCGAGTGTACCAGAAAGTGATATCTCCCATTGGAAGATTTATCCATGCGCAAGGTTCAGGCTCAATTTCCAAAGTGTGCAGATAAAGGTTTTAATAAAAGAAAAGTGATGTATTTGTGATAATTCCAAATAAATATTATTGCGTTGTGTGGTTCAATTTGATTAATAAAAGGACGCCAAGTAGTCAGACAGTGATACCGACTTAACCAAAATACCCAACAGATAATAGAAACTTTTATTTATAAAAATTAGGTATAATAATATTGTTATTATTACAATAAAATCGTATCAATATCAATTAAATAATTAATATATATTAGAGTAATTCTTTGTTATAAGTTTCAAAAGGATTCAAAAGAACCATTCCATTGACCAAATTCTCATTTTTTGTTTTTAATCAAACTTTGAATAATTTATAAAATATTATTTATACATTTAGTAATCAAAACATAAAATAAGCTAAGATTTATTAAGATAATGATAAATTAGAAACTTAATGTTGTCAAATGTTTTATTATTTTTATCCACCAATTTCACTAGATATGTTTGAAGTAATTCATTCCGAATGCAAATAGTGGCAGTCCAAAAAGTAAGGTTTTGAATGCCGCAAAGCGAGATGCTGAATTACATAAATTTGTATAACAACAAGCTAATAGAGTTGATCCAGAGAGTCCAGATACACAGAGACTTGCACAAAGTTTATTAACACCTCCGGAAACAGTTACAGTTGCACAAGCCACGCAACCGGATGATATGGGGGTGGAACTTGATGCTACAAAAGGAACTGGGCAGCCGACACAATTATAACAACTAAGGCTTTGTGCAGAACTGTAGGAAATATCTAGAAATGGATCATGAACATATAAACTAATCTATCAAAATTACTAAATAAAATAATCCCAACGACTAACAAGGTAATTTTTGTCAACATTATAATAAAACTTTCATCTTAAATTGACTTTAACTTTAATATTTAGATAATTGATTACTTAATTTAAAAATTAAACATTAATTTACCTATTTAACCAATAATTTCATGTGGTCATCTGGATGTAAGTACTTGGTATCTAGTTGACAGTGCTTAGTACTAGGTATCTTGTACTTGGTTGTTAGTACTTGGTTAATAATGCTTAGTACCTGGTTGATGTTGGTTGTAAGTACTTGGTATCTAGTTGTAAGCTGGTTGTTAGTAATTTGTAGGTGGTAGCTAGTTGGTTGTAGGTACTAAGTAGTTGGTTGATAATGCTTAGTACCTGGTGTTTGTCGGTTGTGAGTACTTGGTAGATGGTATCTGGTTGTTAGTATCTAGTTGTTTTTGGGTGTGAGTACATAGTTGTAGGTTGTAAGTAGTTGGTTGATAATGCTTAGTACCTGGTTGTTGACGGTTGTGAGTACTTGGATATCTGGTAGCTAGTTGTTAGCTGGTTGTTTTTGGTTGTTAGTACATGGTAGGCGGTTGTAGGTACTTGGTATCAGGTTGTTAGTAACTAGTTGTAAGTACTTGGTAGCAGGTATCTGGTTGTTAGTAACTAGTTGTAAGTACTTGGTAGCAGGTATCTGGTTGTTAGTAACTAGTTGTGAGTACTTGGTAGGTGGTATCTGGTTGTTAGTAACTAGTTGTAAGTACTTGGTAGCAGGTATCTGGTTGTTAGTATCTAGTTGTAAGTACTTGGTAGGTGGTAGCTAGTTTTTAGTAACTAGTTGTAGGTATCTGGTTGCAAACACATGTTCGTAAGTTACTGGTTGTTGGTACTAAGTTGTTGGTTTGTTGTTTAATTATTATTAAAATTTGTCTTTGAAAAATATTTCATAAAAATTTTCATTAAAAATTATCATAAAAATTATTCCATTAAAATTTCCATTAAAAATTACCATTGAAAAATATTTCATTAATATTTTTATTAAAAATTACTTTAAAAAATATTTCATAAAAATTTTCATTAAAAAATTTCAATTCTCAAACACCTACTATTATTCCAACTTTTTGTTAATAAATTTAAAAATCTTACTTTAATTTACTTATTTAAAAATTATTACTTTATTTTACTTATTTAACTTTAATTTAAAAATTTTGACCATTGATTACTTTATTTTAAAATTTGGACCTTAATTAACTTTAATTTAATTTTTTAGAACCTTAATTTAGTTATTTGAGCTCATTCATTACTTTAATATAAAATTTGAACCGTTATTTACTTTAATTCAAAAATTTGAACCTTAATTTAGTTATTTAAATCCATTGATTACTTTAATTTAATTTTTTGAACTATAATTTACTTTAATTTAAAAATTTGAACCTTAATTTACTTATTTGAGCCCATTGGTAACTTTAATTCAAAAATCTGAGCCCATAATAACTTTATTCAAAAATATGAACCTTAATTTACTTATTTAGACCATAATTTACTTTAATTTAATTTTTTAGAACCATAATTTACTTTAATTTCATAATTTAGCCCTTAATTTACTTATTTAACTTTAAATTAAAATTATTGACCATTGATTACTTTAATTCAAAATCTTAGCCCATAATTTACTGTAATTCAATTTTTAGACCCATAATTTGCTTTATTTTAAAAAAATTACCACGTCCTTTAGTATAGACCACCTTTTCTATTGAAATTCTCAGGACCAAGAAGACCCACCTGAATTGACCTAGAAAAATCTATGCTTATTTAGTGATAATCGGATTTTTGTATTGAAAATATTCTGAGACCTTAAATTACCACCTTTAAATTAAACCACCACCTTTTTGTATTGAAAATCCCAAGACCATGGAGACCTCCTCACTATAGTGTGAATAATCCATGCTTTTTTAGTGATAGTTGGATTTTCTATTGAAAAAAAATAATTTGTATTGAAAATCCCAGGACCATCGAGACCCCCTCAATATAGTCTGAAAATTCTGTGCTTTTTTTATTGAGACCACTTTTTTGTATTGAAAATCCCTGGATCAATCGAGACCCCCTCACTATAGTCTGAAAATTCCATGCTTTTTTAGTGTAGACCGACTTTTTCTATTGAAAAATTTTTTTTGTATTGAAAATCCCAGGACCTCACTATAGTCTGATAAAATAAAATTTGGACTAAATATCCCTGAAAGCAAAAAATGTGAGTTGCCGCAATTGCGTAATAAAAAGTTGCCGCAGGCCCCCCCCCGGGCGGAGGTAGTTGCGGCAGCGGGCCCCTAACTACCTACTAGACTTCATCCTAAATAAATATACACACATGAATAGGCTAGTTGGCTATAGTTATATCCCCCACCATCAGCATTAATTCCAAAAAGAGCTATTGTAAACGTTAAAAACAACGACGAAATTTCCTTTATATATAGCATTTTAGCGCTCTTAAAACATGATGTTATACGTAGACATAGGAATCTTGTTAGTACATATGAAAATTATTTAGGTGAACTGAATTTTGACCCTATAAGTGATTGTCCCATGAAATTATGTGATATTCCCAAATTCGAGATGAAAAATAAGAAATTAAATCTGTTAATTAATGTATTAACATATAGGAAAGGACCAGCTAAGCCTATAGAAAACGAGGATATTAACTATATTCCCCATCATCCACATTTAGATATTAATCACAGCTCTAAGGTTATAGGCGGTGAACCCAATTACTTATTGTTATTAGAAGACGGTACCAAATTTCACTACACCGCAGTTTTTGATTTGCAAAAATCACTGAATTCGAACCCTAGTAGCTCCTGAGTAGATGGATTGGTCACCGCTAGAACAGGTCATCGCTGGAACAAAGACATATACCCCCTCCCCCCAGTCCAAAATTTTTTTTTTAAAAAATAATTTTTTCTAGAACAAAGACTTTGAGTCATCCGATGACTCATCTTTAGTTGTAGAACAAAGACGATGACTCACCAAGGTCATTTAAATGAAATTCCCAAGGTCATATTATTATTTTTTAAAATATTATTATTTTTTTAAAAACTAATGTCTTTGTTCCAGCGGTGACCTGCTTTTGGTCATGCAAAAGAATAGTGATCCCATCATTCAATTTTATTAGTCGATAGCTTATTTTAAAGCCTAATGCAAGACCTTTCGATTGAGCTATAATGATCATCATCATCATTAATATTGGCAAAGTTATAAACATTTTCCCAAGATCATTTTCAAGGACATTTGACTATTTTATTATTATTTTTTAGAAAAATGATGTCTTTGTTCGAGCGGTGACCTACTATTTGGCCTGCCAAAAGTTATCGTTCCCATCAATTCATTTCATCTATCGATAGCTTATTTTGAAGCTTGGTGCAAGACCTTTCGAATGAGCTATAGTGATCATCATCATCATTAATATTGGCAAAGTTATTAACATTTTCCCAAGACCTTTTTGAAGGTCATTTGACTATTTTATTATTATTCTTACAAATATTATTTTTTTCAAGGTCATATTTTAAAATTTAAATTTACAGAGTTCCCGCCAACGAAGATTATTCAACCATAACTCATTTTAAAGCCCAATTAGAGACTTTTCGTATGCGTTATATGTCTTATTATTAACATTATTATTTCTAAAGATATTATTATTATTATTATTATTATTATTATTATTATTATTATTATTAGTATTTAAAAATAAAAATTAAATTAAAATTAATATGGAATGTTCTGGAACCGTTCCAAATCCATCGTGGAAGTAAATTTAGCAAAAAATAATTAAAAATAAAATAAAAATTATGGCATAAAAATTGCCATTAAAAATATCAAAAATAGAAAATAAAAAATTCTAGAATAAAAAGAATTCGAGTTTGTTTTAATGCATCAATACATACACGTGTACTTGCACACACAAAATAGGTATATATACCGACGCATTTTAGTCACAATTTCAATCTTTATGCCAAAAATTTTCTTCGACGATCTTGGAACAACGACAAATAGTAAGGACCCTTTGATTGTTTTTTATTATAATTATATTTTTATGAATTTATATGATCGCCCCATGTTTTAACAAATGTATTATGATTGAGTTCGACCTTTTATTTATTTTTTATTTTTTTGTGTATTTCATTATTATTTATGCTGAACAAGAGTGATCAACGTCGTCGGAGACGCATGTAGCTCGCGACGTTGACCAGCCTTGTTTCCAACCTAAAATCATTCTCATGCACAAAAGAACGGGTCTACGACCCTAACATGCACTAAAATTATAGTTTTCATAACCAGAGGTCGCCACGAACTAATGGTGTTCAACCATGAGTAGGGCGGGTAAATCCATCTTGGTAGTTGGTATAGTCATAGGGACTATGCGGACAAAGCAATTTCTGGGATATTAATCGTGGATACATAACATCGGGAAAGTAGGTAAATTTTAATTAATTCGACTTTTCAGTAAATCACATACGTAAAATAAACACCCAACTATACTATAGGAGACACAACATTAGGAAAATCTAAACGGGAAATATTCCAGACTCAATATGCTACAAAGGCACTCTGGTAGTCGGTTAATTGCACAAACTATTCTATTATTTAGTATGCTTATTATTGAATATTATTAATAGACTCTATTGATATTATTTATAATTATATCTGATCAGAAATTTAGTACTCAATAACCCGAATCTAAGAAAAATTCAATTTTATAATCATCTAGTTTATAATGATCTAATCAGGACAGATTTGATACCCTTAAAGGTAACTTGAAGGAGCCATCTATCTCACTATAAGGGTAGGACGGATTTGGGATAAACCTATGTCACGATTTTGAATATTAATATCCAGATTATCGGGATGATAAACATTAAATCTTAAATCAAATTACGAAGATATATTCAATAAAGTCCTATATCGATACCTATACTATTTAATATTGGTTATGAATCGGTACGAACTAAAATTATGCCTCCTCTAATTATTTATTAACGACTATATTATAAATCAACCTTAGCTAAAAGGTATCTTATGAAATTATAGGTTAATGATTATTGTCTGCTACCTTTGTATATGAGGGCCTACCTCATTTGATTTTTATAAACGTACATCTTAGTTCATTTAAAAACTGATTATTGAGGTTTCCCCATCTAGAAAGACGTTTCATAAAAATATAGATATTGATTATTATGCCACACTATCTAGAATCAAGTTATCGGAAAACCCTATTATTTAGACATCAAAAAATTAAATATCCATTTTATTGTATTATTATCATTTAATATTATAAAATTACAAACCCAATTTACTGTAATATTATGAGATATATTTAATTATGAGATTATAAATCCCTTTTTATTGTATTGTTATCATTCAACATTATTTGGATATTATCTCAAATAACAAATCTAATTTAGCTTATTTAATAATAATAGAGTCAAAAGATATTACAAATAAATCAATTAAATTCTCTCTATATTTGCGCTTAACGAGACCCTTGACCTAAAACCCCACCCTAGCCTACCTATTAATTATATACCTCATTTAAACCAATTTATTGATTTATTAAAATGATACTATAAATAGAAAAATTCAAAATTAACCTTATTGATTTACTTTTCCTCATGATAAGAATCAGCCAATGGGACCACTTCTATTAATAGCAACAACCCTACAAATCAAAGGATGCCCTCGTCGAACCCATTCTGGCTGACCAAATGGGCGATGCATACGCTCTTCTAAATGCGCCAATCACTATCGACCATGTCCATATGAGCTCTGATTTTCGTGTAAAACCTATCACACCCGCGCGAATCTAACCCAGGTTACCCCAGTAGTCAACCCATGCACGACAGGAAGGACAGGGGATCCTTCTCCTTCCTTTTGTTTTTACAGGATTAACTACCTAAGTTAAGATATAAAACCATAGCCCAGAAATAATAATTAGCCAATAGTTTATGATACTTTACCATAAAAATTCATGAATTACTTTAATGCAAATAAAAGTATTAATAAAATCGCCCAATAATTGTTGCATATTACGAATCATAGATTATTTTGATAAAAGTATTAATAAAATTACCTACTAACTAGTTCATAAAGTAGTACGATAAAAATTTATTATCTGGTTAAATTTAACGAAATATGGTAGCCAACAAGATCTCAATTCCTGAAATTAAGCAATGTCAAAGTTATAAAAGAAATTACTTGCCTGAACGATGCTGAAGTTGAAGCCACTCACTACCACTACGGTTAGGGATTGCTAGGGACCAGATACAAATCTAGGACGCATAGCGATACCCCTCCCATAATGAGTCTGAGTGGCATAATTTTCGTGAAGAATATTAGGACAACAAAAAAGAAATACGAATTTATTTTGAATATAATGATTATTTAATATAGTAAGGAATTAAATTTTTAAAGTAGATAAACAAGAGTTCGGAATTAATTTTTTTCCTACCTTATCCACCCCTATGTTGTGAAGTCCAAATTTATTAATTCTGAATTTAAATATTTCAGCTTTAATCTGGTAATTTATAACTTATAAATCGTTAATTTAATAAACTTGGAAATTTGTAAATTGCAAATTCTTAAGTTAGAAAGATTTCTTTTTTCACGTAAATTAAATTGAACGTTAATGCGGGAACCAAATAGGAGTTGGTGAGTCCACTTTAAATCATAAAAATCATTAGCAATTTGGTGGAATGGGCATGATTCTGGAGTTCGAAATGTAACAACGTGCCCAAGCGTCCGTGGTTGACCAAACTAGGACGCATGAACAAGACTTCGACTTAAATTTTCTTTTATCATATCAGGTATGCCTAATAGAACCCGAAAACACGAACAAGCGAGCCCTTCATCCTCTACGTCGGACTTCAGAGAAATCCAAGAGGGAGTAGACGAAGCTTCCAGGCTGGGCATAGAAGAAGAGATTACCCGCCTAAGGTCCTGGTGGATCTGGTATAAGATCCACGATTGGACTTACCAGAACGTGGCTTTGGTGATTCCAAAAGCAGAGCCCTCGATCAATACTACTTCCCTCTCTCTGGTCGAAGCCTTCCAGGATGTCAAGGAAGCCGTGGATCGACTACAACGGCTCGAAAACGCAATCCTGGCCGGTGAACTAGAGGACGTTTTGCACGGTCTCAGTGCTACCCTGAGCGGACAGCCGCCATCCGCCGTGGCAGGAAACGCCCAAAGAGTCCACCACGAGGTCCGTATCAACCACGAAAGCGAGGACGTCCGCGAAAAATTCGTCCGATACAAGCAATGTAACTGTTGGGCTGAATAACAGCAGCCTGTGATTAGACTTTATTTGGATGCACCTTCTTGATATGATTAATATAAATGATACTTAATACAACATTAATTTGATTGTCTTGATTTTATTATAATCTATGTATAAAGTGGTATTATTTCATATTCGTGCTTCTTATTACCAACTTCATAACGTTTTAGTGAGACTCATAAGGCTAAAACGGGAGTTTAATACGCATTAATACGAGGTTGCGGCTTGGTGATCGTAACCTACAGCGATGGTTGCAGCAATAGGGCGTAGTCGCTTGACGCGAGTACGAAAGGACATATCATTTATTTCGTTTTTGTTTTAGTTTTAAAGCTCCTCTAGGATATATGGGCAGACAGGGAACGAGCGCAGCGACAGACGGAAGAATATAGAGCCAAACTGACGCGAATCAAGGCCCATTGCCGAAACTTTGAAAGCACTTAGTTCCCGCCAGCAGAGATGAAGAAGCGCCTGAAACTGATCTCGCAGTCACAATTGCAGAGCTCTCAAGACCAAGTCGAACTGCGAGCTCTCCGTTTGAGGGTGAAAGAGCTGGAGACCCGGATTTATCAACAAGCCATCGATCAAGAGGTAATCTCCGAGATTCGACCTATGAGAGAAATACTCCGCCAGCCGAAGGAGCTCGTATCTTCAATTCCCCCAGGAAGAAGATCCGACCGGGTAAGGCTGCTCGGGCTAGGATAAGACAGGCCCGCCTGGCCCAAACATCATTTCGACCGACCTTACCGGTGACTACACCGAAGGAGTCTACCAAAACAGCATGAACTCCGACACGAATTGTGTGATCCGGAATAAAAATGTTGGTGTTATGTTAGCGTTCGTGTATTCTAATTATCCAATAACGTCAATTATTATAACGGGGACCTGGAGAAATCGGACATAAGCCTTCTATCGGCAGTCCGTGAACCCCAGAGGGTGTTAGACAATTATAGTATGTCCCGCATGCTCACTTTTTGCTAGCACTCGAACCCCTGACACAGTACCAACGTCAAGTGGTCAGTTGCAAATTGTATCCTGGGTTACGCTGGAAACAGCACGAGTAGGTAGAAACTTATATGACCTGTAACCCACCATTTGGTTGTTAAGTAAATTATGGTAAAAAAATTTTAAATTAAGTAATACAAGGATAAATAGGTAAATTAAAAATAATTAAGTAAATTATAGATTCAAAATTTTAAATTGAAATTCATTAACAAAAAGTTTGAATAACCAACCGCTTTTGAGAAATAAAAATTTAAAATGAAATTTTTATGAAATAATTTTTAAAGTTAAATTTTAATAGAAATTTTAATGGTATAATTTTTAAAGCTAATTTAAAATAGAAATTTCAATGAATTAATTGTCAAAGACAAATTTAAATGGAAATTTTAATGAAATAATTTTCAAAGGTAAATAATTTAGATGAATTTTCAATGATAATAAAAATAATAATAATAATATAAAAATAATAATAAAAATAATAATAAAAATAAAAAAATAATATTAATATTAATAAAATAATTATAATAATAATAATAATAATAATAATAATAATAATAATAATAATAATAATAATAATAATAATAATAATATTAATATTAATAAAATTAATTATAACAATAATAAAAATAATAATAATATTAATAAAATTAATAATAATAATAATCATAATAAAAATAATATTAATAATAAAAATATTAATAATAATTATAATAATAAAAAATAATAATAAAAATAATAATAATATTAATAAGAATAATTATAATAATAATAATAAAAATAATAATAATAATAATAGTAATAATAATAATAATAATAATAATAATAATAATAATAATAATAATAATAATAATAATAATAATAATAATAATAATAATAATTCAACAATCAGATACCAACAACTATCAGGTACAACGAGATACCAAGTACTTACAAACAGCTACCAAGTACCATGTACTATCAGCCAAGTAAAAAACAACCAAGTACTAACAACCAACTATGTATTCTTTATTGTATTTTATCAAAAATGATAGAATTTCATCAAAAATAAATAATTGTCAACTCAACACCACGCGGAATTGAGGATATTTTAAATTACAATGAAAGACTATAGATTTCTAATTTATAAAACGTTCTTCTTTTTATTGATTACTACTGACTTATTATTGCAATGTAAAAATGGCATTCAATAAATAGTTATTGTCGATTCGCTATGTCATATATACTTGGAGTTTATCCGACAGGATGTTTTGACCCTCTAAGGGTATTAGTCATAAGGGTACTGGTCGTAAGGGTATTAGTCGTAAGAGTACTGGTCGTAATGGTATTGGTAACACTCAACTAGTTACTAACAACCAACTACTTACAACCTACAACTATGTAATAACAATCAGTTAACAACATCGTACTTGCTACCAAGTACAAGATACCAACAACTTAGTATCATCTACCAGTAACTTACGAAAACGTATTTTCAACTAGATACCGAGTACTTACAACACGATACCAAACGCTATTAGTCAAGTACTTACAACAAGTTACCAAGCACTATCAGCAAAATACTATCAACCAAATAATTAAAACTAGTTACCAAGTATCAACTAACAACACATAAAAATAATAGCAATTAAATACAAAATATTCTTCATCACATACAATATCTTCTTGTCATCATCTACAACTAAACTCTATCAATCAGATACCAAATACTAACAACCAAGTACTTACAACCAACAACTATTTACTAACTAATAGATCTTTAAAAGAAAATACTCTTCACTTGAAAAATTTGGATGAAAAATTAATAAAAAATGCAATTCATAACAATGTTCTAAACCATAAATCTAAATTAATTTACTATGCATTCATTACAATTGTTGAGTTTTTATTTGTAAGTCGGTCCTTTCTCTGACTCCTCGTGTTCTTATTTTACCAAATCAATGAAAACTCAACACAAAATAACTTTATTTGATTTTTATCACAATTACAATTTGTCACTATTTGCACCTTTCTCTCAATTCAAATTTATTTCGTTAAGGTAAGAAATCCCAAGGGGCAATTACCTTTTCTTGTACGAGTCTAGCTTCTTTATAATTCACAAATTTCCTCTTGACTTGTCCTTGCTGGATTTTCTGTTTAGCTTTTTCCTTTTCCTCTTCGACCAAATGGCGGCTTGCTCATTTCTAAGCTCTCCTTTTATACTGTTTTTAAGAGGCCAATTATCTAGCAAAATGAAATTAATTCTTTCCCCGGGCACCCTAAGTAAATTTTGAAAGGTTTGACAATTCGTTGACAATTCGTTTACCCTGCAATTATAAATAGAATTATTATTACCTTATCTGGTGTCTCGGGTCTCACTGCGCATCGGGTTTTCTTCAGTGCTCGGGTTTCCCATTGGCTCGGGCTTTCCATTGGCTCGGGCTTTCCATTACAGATTAATTAATTTTAATTAATTTGTTTTTCCTTATTAACTTTTTCTATGATCACCCTATTACATTTTTATTATGCTTTCTAACCTCGTCTAACAATTTGGCATTCAACCATACCCGATACCCCTTTTCAATATTGATTTTTAATTTTCATTAAATTTTAATTAATTTTGTACTTATATTGATTTTACCAATTTTTGTTCTGCTTTCTGGTACCATGTGAAATTTATTTTGTTTTTTTGCTCTAACCCCAACATATCTTCCCTCTTTAATTAAGATTCGTCTCGAATCTATTCGATTATTAATTATTTATTAAGATGGTAGAGTATTCTCAATACCATAATGATACTTTACAATAATTTTATAATAATAGTATCACTAAGGAACTGCAATCACTAAATCATAACCGAAAATCCATTCAAGTTACAGTTAATTCAAGTATAAAGACAGAAGAATTAATGAGCGCCATCAGAAATAAAATACCGTTCAATTTAGAATCGGCTTATCTAACTCATCACGGCCAACAACTTCGTTCTGGGGTTAGTTTAAGAGACCAAAATGTCAAAAATACTGACGGGTGTTTTGTGATTATTTATCCCCAGCTTTCAGGTTGTTTTATCCAAATCCAATCTACACAGTCGGAAATAGATAAAAGTTTCAAAGAAGAGATCTCATGTCAGTCGACAGGGAACAGTTCTTGTAAAAAAAATGATTCGATAGCGATCGAAAAAAAAACATGGAAAAATATCTCCAATAATCTTCGACATCTCAATAAAAATGTGGGGATCAAAAAAAATTGAGAACATTTCCAATAGTAAATATTATGGAAATTGGGTGATGGATGAAGATTTATCTTGGAACCAGAAAATATCTTTCAATAATTCTATAGATACAAATATTGAAAACGTGATTGTAACAGTATTCGAAGCGGCAAAAGACGGCTGGATTCACATCAAGGGTCACAATAACACAGAAAAAGATTCCGGAAAAATTTTGTGGACTTTTGGTGGTTCAATTCTATATTGTATAACTATTATAACAACAGTTGGTTAGATAATTTAGATTTGCATATTTGGAATTATACCTACAATTTAGGATATTTTAAAAATTGACAAACTGCGTAAAATATTTTAAATTAAACCACTTAAATTTATTAAATTCCTTTCATTATATTTAAAAACCAATTTTTCGAAACATATAATAATAATAATAATAATAATAATAATAATAGCTAGCAGATAAACTTCTATTCAAATTGTCATTTTCATATTTATTTTTTTCAATAACATATTTTGGCAATTTAGCCAATTTGCCGATAATCGGCAATTCATCAAATGGCAATTATGCCATTTCAGGTTATAAATCTTTGGCAATTATGCTATTCAAAATTTCAATTTTTGTTGGTCCAATTTGATCCAATTTTGGTCCAATCCAATCCCCATCTTTCGGGTTATTTTCCATTTTATAAATAACCCGTGTGTTGTTTATTTATTTTAATTTGTTGAAAATTTAAAATATATTATATGTTTTATCGCAGAATATTACCGATTGTAACAGGTGCCGCTGTAATAGCTGGAGGATATTTTCCCTTAAATTTACCCGGTTCGAAGTAAGAAGTTAATTACTCCTAATACATGATTATAACTTTATTCAGTTCTCAGTACAAAGGTGCTAGATTAAATGATCACGGCAAAAAAAAATAATTCTTTTGTTGACAACCATAAATTCGATTAACGCTAACAGTTTTAGCTAGACATGGTGCGAGGACTCCTAATTACTATTCAAATATGAAACGGTAAAATGAGGTTGAGATTGTAATAATATTATTGATTGGTCACGTGGATTGGGATATGTTCATTTGTTGCCTGATTTTTGCTATTCAACTGACATTAAAGAATTGCCAGCTTATACAGTAATTGATGAAGAATCGATTCAAGAGGAATATATGGAACACAATTACTTGTTATTAATTATTAGTATTATTACCATCTATATATTAATTATTTATATAAAAAAATTAATAATTAATAAATAATTAGATATTGAAAATTTAATTTTTTTAGTTCTCTTTAAAGTATTTTTTAGTTCTCTTTAAAGTATATTAAAGTAAACGAATTATGTAGGATAAATAGGTTAGAAAATCTAATTGCTTGATTATTGATGCTCAAGAGGAAACATTTGATATACTATATTGTTTAGAAAGGATAAGATTTTTGGAATCGCTAAAACCTTTTACAACATAACAATTGAAATAGAAATTATTGGAGAAAATAAAATGGCGAATAAAGTGTTTGATTGCATTCTAAGATTAAAATTTGACAATCAAAGCTTTAAACGTGAAGGTGATAACATGTCAATTCCTTCAGAACTATTTTTTTGAAGTTTTCCCGTTTAACATTGTTTTTAACAGAGGATTGAGAGTTGTTAATTGCGGCAGGGGGATGAGAAATTTGATACCAGACATCATTGGGGATTATGTCGGAGATGTATTTCATGTAAGCAGACCAATAATACAAATTAGTTGAGATACGGTGAGTTGTCATTTATTTTAAGTTCATTCTATTATTTCTTAATAACTATTTAGATAATTTCTTATAGATCTAATAATAACAATAACTAAAACAACAACAATAATAATAGTAATAATGATAATAATAATAATAATAATAATAATAATAATAATAATAATAATAATAATAATAATAATAATAATTAACAATAATAACAATAATAATAATGATTCTTCACACAAACTGTTTTTAGTGAAACACAGTGAAAATCATACTGGCTCATTGTCTCAAATTATTAAATTTTTAGAGAATAATCGAACAGGACTTTTTTATCAACAAATGTCTTATAAAAAACTTCTTGTTCAGTTTTACCTAAATAAAATAATACGGATAGTTTTATATTTATTTTATATTTGATATTTAAAGTTTTATTATGATAATTAATAAATTATATAATGAGACTTGTAGGTATTGGGATCTTTTGGACTCTTAATAATAATAACAACAATAACAATAATAATAATAATAATAATAATAATAATAATAATAATAATAATAATAATAATAATAATAATAATAAAAATAATCAAGATATTAAGTTCGAAATCGAATATCCGGAAGAAGATGGATCCCTCAATTTATTGGATTTGCGAATCAAAATAGAAGAAAATACTCCAACATACGGGTTCTACAGAAAACCAGCTCACAAAGAAATATTTATGCACCAAAGATCAGCGCTTCCATACTTACAGAAAGTACATGTCATAAGAAACGAGAAACGAAGAATAGCCAATCGATGCACGGAGAAAAACGAAAACTTTAAAGAGCAATCAAATTTCAATAAAATCCTACACCGAAACGGATACCAAGGTGAGGACATTGAAAAAATGAATTCTACCCCAAGAAGATCTAGGGAATTAACACAAAAGAATCAGAAATATTTCTATCTGAATATCCCATTCATCAGTGACATACTCGACTTCAAGATCCTGAAAGAACTTAAACGTACCGGTCTTCCAATTCGGATAGCACATAAATCTTGGACATTGAGAAGGGCTCTGGCAGGCAACATAAATAGAGAAAACAATTGCACAATGAAAAACTGCCAGACACCGAAAGATATGTGCTTTAGAAAAAACATCGTCTATTGCATCACGTGCAATGTATGCAATGAAATCTACATTGGAAGTACCCTCAGGACATTGCACCAAAGAGTTAAAGAACATCTAGATCCTGGTGGAACATCCTCGTTGGGCAGACATCTCCGGCAGTGTCAGCCAACAGAGGAAAGAAAAAATATTTCAATAGAAATCATAGCTAATGGAAACATCCAAAAGAAAAATGTCAGAATCAAAGAAGCAATTCTCATCATAAACAGACAGCCAAAGATCAACACCTAAAGAAGAAATCAATGAAATCATGAATTTGATCTGTTGTCATTGACTTTGAGAATAACTGACAATATATAAAGAAATTAAAAAAAAATAGAATAAATTAAAAAGTAATAATTAGAATAATATAGAAAAAAAATTTTTAAAAAATAGGGTTTGAAAATCAAAATTGACACATTTATTGAAATATTTAAATAGCATATATAAGTGGTTATTGGAGGCTTTATTTAAGATATTTTCAAATATTTTATTAGGCTTCTAGAAGCTAATTATAGAAGCTGTAAAAAAATTTAAAAATTTTTAGTTTGTGTCATTTTGAAATTTTAAATGTAAAAATTATAAAAAAATTTTAAAAGTTTTTAGTAAAACAATTCATTATATTTACAACCAATGAGAATTAAGAGAAAGGAAATAAAAGAAAGATTGAAGGTTATTTTGAAGAAGAACATTGCTAAATTCCAGGAGATTGACAAGGACTATCGTATAGTCGAAAATTCTTTCATTAAATACATTATTTGCAGCAAAAGGCTTAAATTATCATTTTATTGTTTTAAATAATAAATGCTGCTACCAAGCAATCATCATTTTATACATTAATAATAATAATAATAATAATAATAATAATTTGTTACTATTGAATTGTTTTATTTGATTATTTTATTTATTTAATTCAATATTCAATTATGGGATGGGACGCCAAAATATATATATATAAGACGAGAGAAAGTTTTTATTTTTATTTTCTTTGATTTAACTAATTAAACTGATTTTAATTATTTTTATGACCCCTTATGTACAGTTGTTAAATTTAAATTTTGTGTTCATATTTTTTAGCCAATCATATTTCTCTTTGATTGAAAGGTGCAAATTTTACAACTATCATAAAATAAAAGTTACTACTAATACAATACTATTATAATATCATAATTGCATGCAAAATAAATGTATCTCACTAGACCCATGTTTCCTCGTAGACAATCCAAGGTTTTGAGGTCTTGGATTGACATTCATATTGTCTGTTAAGTCTTTGAAAGTAAATCAGTAGAGTGAGAAGAATGATAATCGAAAATGGTGTCACACTGATGATGATAGATGACAAAATAACATAAGTATTTTCAAAATCATTTGATGATGAGAATGTAGTTTTGTTTCTTGGAATTTGTGTTCCATTAATAAGAGAAGAATTAGTGTCATTTATGAGTTGAGTAATCACATTGGTTGATGAATTGTTCATGTATTTTGAGCTTTCTGCCTCAGTTGTATCAAATTGTACTCGAATAGATTTACTTTCCACTAGAACGATTTTCCATTGATCAGGATGAAAAGCACGTTGATAATATTTTATTTTTACAATCACAATTTTTGAAGTTGACTTTGAACGTATTTGCTGAAATATTAATATTTTAGATGTAATATTACCTTGCAATATAGCTTGCAGTTTTCCGCAATAGTAAATTTCCACTTTTTTTATTGGTTATCGCTTGCCGTGTGGCTATCCATTTTTGATTATTATATCGTAAAATAATACGATTTGGTTCATTTTCCAATTTTATGGATTGTCGAATAGAATCAATTTTTACCCACTGGTTATCGATTTCGGTACCATTTTCACGCAAAAGCTTTTCATAATATTGCACAACGATATCATACGTTTGATTAAATTTTAAATTATTGTAATGGACAAAGGATTTTCTGATGTTTAATGTATCGATAATATTATTTTGGAAGATTAATTTCACTTTTTGGGATTCGTGGGGTTCCCAATATACGTCGATTCCATTCACTACTGGTTCTATTGAAACCAGACTGTTTAAATTTTTTGTTAATATTTCAATTTGGATTATATTACGTATTGTTGGATTAATATTTTGAAATAGTAACTCTGTTATTTGCCAAGGGTATTTATAATTGACTGTTAATTGACGAGCCACGAAAATATTTTTATTGAAATTCAACTTTACAGGTGGGTCAAAGTGATTTAATAAATTACTTATTTCTATTTCTTCCGTTGACCCACACAGATAAAACCATACTATTTGGGTACATGTTGAATATATATGAATTTTCTCCAATAATGGGACCCTTTTTATTGCATACTTTGGAAAAGATCGACCTGCATTTGTTCCCAAAACATTTAGTAGCATTATTGTTGTTATTAATAAGACTTTAGTGGTATATCCTAAGGGTACTGGGTTTTTAATAACTTTTTGCTTGACCACTTTTTCTTCTACTGATTTGTTCTTTTTCGATCTTAACGGATATCTATCACTCTCCATTGCCGGCACTTTCTTACAACGATTAGCATGAACTATAATTGTCCCAGCCTTTTTATTATTTAGTGGACGTAATTTCAGGTTGGTTTCTGTTGTATCACATACAATATACGGTCCTTTAAACGGTCGTTGTAACTTTGGTGACAAGCCCTTTTCTGGTTCTGGTTTATTCACATAGACTAAATCTCCTATATTAATATTATGAGCATGTGCTTTTCTGTCGTAGGATTCTTTATACGTTTCCTGGCTATGTCTTATTTTTAAACCAGCTTGAGCCCACATTGACTGTAATCTCTCATGCATAGTTACTTTATAATCGGATGTATCCATATACTGCGATATAGGTGTTTGAAATTTCAAATCAATTGGCATATTATTTCGCCGTAGATACATAAGATAAAAGGGTGTTTCACCAGTGCTTTCATTAACTGCATTTCGATATGCGAATAAACATGGTTTGATAAATAAATCCCAATCTCTTTGTTTTCGATTCACATAAGATGATATCATATTAATTAATGTTCCGTTAAACCTTTCTACTAGGCCATCTGTTTGTGGATGATATGGTGATGTACTAAGTTTTAATATACCAAATAGCTCCGATATCGAACTAAATAATTCACTTTGAAAATTCGTTCCTTGATCTGTAAGTAATTTCTTTGGTTATATCGGAAAATAATGTTTTCTACTAATATTTTTGCAACTGTTTCTGCCTTTTGATTTTGCATGGCATATGCTTCTGGCCATTTAGTTAGATAGTCGCAAAATACAACGATATATTGATTGCCATTTATTGTTTCCGGCAATGGACCGACAATGTCCATTGCTGTCATTTCCATTGGCGCTGCTGGCACCGGCATAGGTCTTAGTGGAACTTTTATTTTCCTTCCTGTATTTCGTCTTGTCAAGCATACTCTACAAGTATAGCACCATTGTTTGACATCTTGTTCCATTGTCTCCCAATAATACTTCAATTTCAATCTTGACAATGTTTTTCGAGCTGATAAATGCCCTCCTAGTGCTCCATCGTGGTAAATCAACAATAATGCTTCTCGCTGTTTTGCTGGAACTATAATTAGTAAATTTTCATTTTTTACACATTTTAATAAACCCTCGTGGATATTATATTTATGTTTTTCCTCAACAATATGTTTCCAATCACTCTCCTTTTTAATTGTTACTGCATTTTATCGTAATTGGTTTAGTTCCTCATCATTTTCTTGATCATATTGTAATTCCTTTATATTATTTGCTGATTTAATTACCATAAATATTGTATCATTATCGGAAAATAATGTTTTCTACTAATATTTTTGCAACTGTTTCTGCCTTTTGATTTTGCATGGCATATGCTTCTGGCCATTTAGTTAGATAGTCGCAAAATACAACGATATATTGATTGCCATTTATTGTTTCCGGCAATGGACCAACAATGTCCATTGCTGTCATTTCCATTGGCGCTGCTGGCACCGGCATAGGTCTTAGTGGAACTTTTATTTTCCTTCCTGTATTTCGTCTTGTCAAGCATACTCTACAAGTATAGCACCATTGTTTGACATCTTGTTCCATTGTCTCCCAATAATACTTCAATTTCAATCTTGACAATGTTTTTCGAGCTGATAAATGCCCTCCTAGTGCTCCATCGTGGTAAATCAACAATAATGCTTCTCGCTGTTTTGCTGGAACTATAATTAGTAAATTTTCATTTTTTACACATTTTAATAAACCCTCGTGGATATTATATTTATGTTTTTCCTCAACAATATGTTTCCAATCACTCTCCTTTTTAATTGTTACTGCATTTTATCGTAATTGGTTTAGTTCCTCATCATTTTCTTGATCATATTGTAATTCCTTTATATTATTTGCTGATTTAATTACCATAAATATTGTATCATTATAGTTCGTTCTTTCATCATTATTATTATTTTCTTCAGGGATTCTCGACAGTGTGTCTGCATTTGCATTTGATTTACCCGTACGGTATTTAATTTCAAAATCATATTCCTGTAGTGCAATTGACCATCTAATGAACTTACTTGTTGAATCTCTATGCTTCATGAGCCATTGTAAAGGGTTATGGTCCGTAAAGACAACAAATCTTTTCCCAACTAAATACTGTCGAAATGTAGTTATTCCATAAACTAATGCCAACGTTTCTTTTTCAATCGTTGAATAATTCTTTTCATGCGGTTTCAAAGTTCTACTCGCATATGCGATGACGTGATCTCTTTCTCCTTCAACCTGTTGTCCTAGCACTGCGCCCAACGCAAAATTGCTCGCATCTGTCATTAGGATAAATGGTATTTTAAAATTTGGACATCTTAATATTGGTTTTTTAATCAAACTTTCTTTCAGCGATTCGAACGCTTCCTGTTGTATTTTTGTCCATTTAAATTGAGTCTGCTTTTTTAATAATATGTTCAGGGGTTGTGCTACATGCGCAAAATTTTTAATGAATTTTCTATAATTACTGGCTAATCCGAGAAATTGTCTAACATGATCTACATTTTTTGGAATTGGATAATTTTTAATTTTTTCTACATTTTCGGGGTTTGGCTGTAATCCACTTCGGGATATAATATGACCAACATAGACTACCTCTGATTTCCCCCACTCACATTTTGAGGGTTTTATTTTTAAATTCGCCTTTAACAATCTTTGGAATACTGTTTCTACATCTTTCAAATGTTCCTGAAAGTTATTTGAAAATATTATTATATCATCAATATAAACTAGTGCGTGTGGGATGTCTCTTAACACAAAATTCATACCTCGCTGGAACGTGGCTGGCGCTCCCGTTAAGCCAAATGGTAACACATTAAATTCGTACAAACCTTTACCGTCTGAAAATGCCGTTTTCCTTCTATCTTCTTCTTTTACTTTAAATTGATTATATCCCTTATTCAAATCGATTACTGTGAAGAATTGTACTTCTCCAATTTGATCAAACATTTCCTGTGAAACTGGAATAGAGTAGGTGTCTTTTCTTGTAGCCTGATTCAATTTTCGATAGTCCACACAAAACCGTAAATCACCGTCTTTCTTTTTGACTACTACTATTGAGGATGAGAATGGTGATGAACTGTCTCTTATTATGTCAAACTCTTTCATCGCTTTTATCTGTCTATCACTTTCCTCTTGATGTATATAAGGGATTCTATACGGTCGTAATTTAATAGGAGTTTCATCGAGTAGTGGTATCTCATGTTCGATCACCTGGGTAAGTCCCAAATCATACTCGTGCTTTGCAAACACTCTTTTGTACTTTTTTAATAATGCCATAAACTGTTGTTTTTGTGCTTCTGTCAAATCGTTGCTCGTCACTTGTGGTTTTCTATAAATTTTAATGTTTCTCGGTAATTTTTGGGCTTCTTCTGTTTTAAATTTCATTAACTTTCCTAACTTCGTGTTAGGTTTCATTTGGATAGATTTTGTGTTAAGATTAGCCATTCTCACTGGCACTGCCTGATCTTTTACTTGTACTATCTCGTCGCACATTGGCAATTCGTATTTCTCTACTAGTTTTCGACTGGGTTCGAAAACACATTCGTCATCTGACGTGTTTGCTACACTAGCGTAACATATTATTTCGCTTCTTGCTGGTATTTCCAACGTTTGATTTAAAACAACTTCTCTTGGTTTATTTGCAACTGTATCTAATTGTCCCTTTATTAATTTTCCTGCTGTCAGATCCAGCGCAATTCCTCGCAGTTGCTCCATAACATCCATACCAATTAGACATTCCACAGGGCTTTTACTCATTACTGACACATAATGTGTTATTTCTTGATTACCAATAATTAATTTGACTTCTAGCTTCCCGATTATATTCAGTACATTGTGAGACATTGATTTAATAATTTTATTCGTCGGTTTCATCTTTGCTCTTTCTTCCCTTGCCAACAGTTTATCTGACACTATAGTATGACTGGAACCGGAATCTAACAAGGCTTTGACCTTTCTCTCGTTAAATAGTATATTTGTTCGAGGATGTTTGCCTCTTTTTCCTATTGTCATCAACGCATAACTACATGGTAATCCGAGCATGTTTTTCCGTTTTATTTCAACACTTGTTGGTTCAATCCTTTCGGCTTCTAGTTTAATATGTTCTACTGGTTTCATTTCTTTTAGTCTTTCACTTGGGTATGCTGGTGCTGTTGGAAGGAATACCGGTGTATACCATTTTGGGAGAGTGTCGATTCCTTTAAGTTTTGGCATCTGTTCTAGTAGGCACCGTGACTCTGGTTTTACCTCGCTTTTCATTATTTCTTTTCTAAATACATTTGCTCGTTTCTGCCATTGTCATTGTTGTTGTTATTGCCACTATTTCTGTCCCTCGATTCACACAAAGATTCTTCACTCTTTTGATCAGTTTTAACTGTGCTCTCACATTCGCCATTTCTTTATATTGATGATGAGTAATAAAAATCTTGCTATAAACGGAATACAACCAATAATTATTTTCCATGACCATCCGGATATTTTATATATTCTATGAGCAGATAAAATTTGAGATAGTATCACCTTTATTGTTACTACGATCACATAGATGCCAATCAAACCAGCACACGCTTGTCCTAAGAACATAAATTTTCCCCAAATCTTTTCCATCGTTTTGTACGTTGCTTTTTTGAAATGATCTGGCGTTAGGAGATATTCATAATTAACCTTACTCTCTCCGTTTGGTAATATTGTATCAATCATTTCTGATATCACCCGTTCTTTCTTTGATGGAAATAATAAATTTCTTTGAGCTTCTTCTGTATCATCAGCCACTAATGAATGTGCATCCAGTGGACATGGTAGAAATGAACACGAATTTAATGCTAAACCAGCCGAATCAGTCAACAGGGTCCATGTGGAGAGTCTATCATTTGAACACCAGACCATTTTCACCAAGTAACGGAGCCTAGCGCTAGCAGCCAATGGGTTCTTCTTTTCGGGACAACCGGATGCACCTGATCAGGTAACGTGCAATCTCTGTAAAGAGAAAACACCCAAAGGAAGAAAATCGCAAACAAATTCCCTGTTGTCCATTCATATTGGGATTTGAAGTGTACAACAAACCAGAAATAAAATATAAAGCGTTAGAGAAATTGAAAACTGAAGACGGAAAAGGAGGGAAAATGACAATTGCAATAACCAGAATCAATGATGAATATGTTCCAACTTGTGAAGGTGAATTCCTCATGCAAATAGCAGATAACAGAATGAAAACGTTCGGAGACGATAAAAGAGGACCCGAACTAGCAATAAGAGGATTCTATCTAACAGAAAAACAAATACTCAGATGTGAAAGATGCGAAAGTCAACAGAGATTACCAGAAGAAGGCATACCAGAAATTAGACATCAAGTATGGTGCTTATATTACAGCGAACAAGAAACCGAATATCCAGAAGTACTAGTAACAGAAGAAGAAGTTGACCAAAATGCGGACAGACCAAGCACGTGCAGAGCGTTGAGAGCAGCTGGAATAAGCAGTACAAGATCAAAGAAAATGATTAGAGAGAGACTGCAGAAAAACTTGCATGTACCAACAACCGCGTATGATATGATCACAGCAATAACTCAATATAGAGAAAAACCAGAAACAAAAATAAAAGAAGAATCAATGGTCAAAGCAGCTATCTTACAAGGTATCAAATGTACCATGTGTTTGGAGATGAGTGTAGAAGTTATTCATATGCCATGCGGACATTTAACGCCATGTGCCAAGTGTAGCAGAAAAGTAAATCAATGTCGAATGTGTAGACAGAGGATTGCGCAGCGGATCAAGGGAGAAGCAAAGGAGCAATATGAGGAAGAACAGCGTAAAATAGACCGAATAAAATTACAAGCGCAACAATGGAAGCGAAAATACGAAGCACTCCAAACGAGGCAAAATGATAGCCACGAACACCAAATACGATGTTACAAGATAAAACTAGAGAAAGTAAAGGACAAATGGGCAATGTTGAAAGAAACACAAGCCCAGAGATGGAAGTATAAATATCTAGAGAGCCAAACTTAGGTGCTTCATTATAT
>CAUHTR010002781.1:0-47146 GCA_959609185.1 Schmidtea polychroa | reverse complement strand
CATAATATTTAAAATTTGAGTAAGGATTCGCACTTATTACATCAATACATTCCCTTAAATTCACAGTTAAAATTAACATTTGAAATTTTTGCATGGTTGGCCCTTATTTTTCTGTATATTTCCCTAAATTTGAAGTTATTCGTAAATTTACAGTTGACGCTGTGAAAATTTTGGAAGAAATCTGACGTTATTTTATTCGTTTATTTCCTTAAAGTTGAAGGTCAAATTGACTTTTGAAAATTTTAATTAATTCATTTTAGCATGATGATATCACATATGACTTCGATTTATTGGTATCATTGATGTTTCTATTGAGTTCTGTTGTAACGTTCGGTGGTTTATTCTTATCAAATTGTATTATAGTATTTATGTAATGTATGATTGTATGTGAAAAAGAAGTTTGATGAACCCGATAGAGTCACCGGTAAAAATTGTGGCGGGACAATCTCTTTTTGAAGACAATCGGGACAATCAAGCTTCCGAATCCAGATGCAACGAATGGAGACCCAGCTGAATCAGTGAGTATTGGAAAAGCATGTAATGGAGTAGATTAGACCGCTGACTTCAATAGAACAGCTTTCCTTGGAGACTCGAAGCGGACGGGTGCAACGCACTAGCACTTCATTGGGAAAGGCAATGAAGACAATCAAGCCGGGAAAGCAGCAGAGAGATCAATGGTGGGCTCGTAAGGATCCACGGATCACAGTGTGTTCGTGCCAGAAATTAATGACTTTTGACTCTCAAAATATTAACTATCGAAAAAGGTTAACTGAAAAAACACGAAACTACCGGAATAAAACCTACAAAAACTAACAGATAAACGGAAAAGACCCTATGGAAAAGAAAACCAGCTGAAAAATACCGAAAGAAAATCAACCAATCAATCAAGAATCCTAGGAATATTCTGACATCGACATAACTAGAACCAAAGAGACAAAATCATCAAACGAATTTCCACAATCAAATTAAACTAAACTCTAGGAAGCTAAAAAAGTGAAAGATTTTCAGCGAAAGTAAGGGATAATGGCGAATGATCAACGTTCACGAAAAAATATTACCAGCAACAAGTTCATCAAGAAGGACAGATATCAGAAGGAGTTCGAATTTGTCATCGAGGTAGATAGTAGTAAGAATTGCAGAGTTATTTATAAATATTTAAATTTCGTGAAATTACCTAATTATCTAAAGTGAATTTAAATTGTTGGAGACACTTTTATTAATTAAGATAATTTTATGTAGCTCTGAGAGAGGATATGCTCGATGAAGATGATAATGATTTTAATATTAATATGAAATTAAGAACTTTCGCTCGTTTCAAGAACTAAAAAGGGAATTCCTTGCTAAGTTTTATCTTGAAGTTAGTAGAGAATTCGCGGAATCGAGGAAGGGATACGAACGGGACAAGGATCCCGCTCGATAACTGAATGAAAAGGCTTCAAAAGAAATTCCTCAGCTTTAAAAATCTTTATATAAAATTTTATACTTCATTATTTATTTGTGTAAAATTTTATTTCTTGGCCGATTGTTTATTGAAAACGATTTTTGATTAATAAGAGATTTAGTTAAATATTGTGTAAGTGACCATAGGAACTCATAGATAAACGAAAGAGAACATAAAAATATAAGAGAAAATCTATTGACTTCCAGATGAGGAAATATACCTCGATTAGATAACGGAATTTGACTATAATCTATGAATTTTGGTCAAATATTATTTTCATTAATTTTATAATTAGCTATTAAAACAGGAGTATTATTTTTATTAATATTTAAAATTGCAAAATATAGATGGTAATATAAATTCCATCTGCGCATTTAACACAATTTTAATAAATCTAATAGCAATGAATGAAATGGACAAATTTCGAGAGGAAGTAGCTCAAAGAATTCTAGAGATGTGAGCGGGGCACAACATCGATGCTAGAGAACGAGTTCTTCCCGAAAATTTCAGCAATGATCCTGAAGATACCAACTGTTCCGGCAATTGACAAAAGGCCATGTAGCCGAAGCAAGGAAAATTAGAAAGGAAGCGCTTTCAAAAGTTGAAAATGAGCACCAAGGCGGCTTCGAAAAAAATGAACTATTTTATTACATTTTGTTGAGGATACCTAAATAATAATTCATAAAGAAATAAATAAAATTACCTGGGGGAAGATCTCCATGACAAAAGGGACGATCTATAGAGACTCAGAAAAGAAAATGGAAGTGAAAAGAAACCAAAAATGAGAGAGTAAAAGGAAATAAAAGTTATCAAACAGGAAAATAAAAATCAAGATCAGTACTAATTAATTACCGTATTTTAGCGGATATAGCGCGCCCCCGCGTATAACGCGTATCCCTGTATACCGCGCGGATTTTATTGTATGTGTAAATACAAATTTGTATAACGCGCCCTGGCCTATAGCGCGCACCTACCTGATGCTGGTAAATTTCCAAAAATGCGGTTTAGTATACTTATTAATTATTCTCCATAAATTTTGTTTGTAAAATAATTCATAATCTCAATATTAAACAGCGTTACATTCCGTGTTTGTTTATTGTTGCTGTTTGCATCACGTATTATTAATCACGAGACTCCGCGACAAAACAAGCCGAGTCATAAATTTAAAGTTCAGCGATGTAACAAACCACGTGTGAAATTCGTTTAATTTTATTGGCTGGGTTGTCGGCGTGTGATGACGTCGTCAGCCTGATAAATTGCCACGTGGTTAGATCCGTTTAAAACTATTGGTCTTACTCCAACGGCTGACAAAATAAAACAACGAATTCTCTGTTCTCATAGCACAATATAAACTCATGATATTTTAAAACCCATCATAAATTATTCGATATGCCTAAAAGAAAGTCTTACACAGCTGATTTTAAGCTTCAGGTGATTAAGTATGCGAAGGAGAAGGGAAATAGAGCGGCGGGTCGGGAGTTTGGTGTTGGTGAGACGTCGGTTCGAGAGTGGAGGAAGGACGAGACAGAGCTGGAAAGTATGAATCCGAGAAAAAGAGCAAGGCATGGCGGCAAGGCGAGATAGCCACATCTGGAGGCGAATTTGGTGAAGTGGATTTTGGCTCAGAGAGAGAATAATCGAGCTGTATCGACGGTGGCAATTAAGGCAAAAGCAAGATTGTTGGCCGTTGAAATGAAGTTAGATGATTTCAAAGGTGGCTCGTACAATTGGGTTTACAAATTTATGCGGCGCAATAATTTGTCGATGCGTGCTCGAACAACAGTCGGCCAGCGACTTCCGGATGATTGGGAAAAGAAGTTGGATGATTTCAGAGAATTTGTTCATAAGGAAATCAGCCAACACGATCTCTCACCAAATGACGTCATCAACATGGACGAAGTGCCCATGGTCTTTGATATCCCTCCAACGCGATCAGTTGCTGAAGTCGGGGTTAAGACGGTCGCTGTTGCTACGACAGGACATGAAAGAACTTCGTTTACCGTCGTCTTAGCCTGCACGGCTGGAGGCCAGAAACTCAAGCCAATGCTTATCTTCAAACGTGCGACAATGCCACGTGAACAGCTTCCAAGTGGTGTTGTCGTTACATGCAATAAAAAGGGTTGGATGAACACGGACGTCATGGGGATCTGGACAGACAAATGCTTCCGCACCAGGCAAGGCGGATTTTTCAAAAAGAAATCTCTCCTTGTTTTTGATGCCATGACAGCTCACAAAGAGTCATCTGTTCAAAAGAAGATAAACGCAGCGGGCGCCCATATCGCCGTCATCCCGGGTGGCCTCACTTGCAAGCTTCAGCCACTGGATGTCGCTGTAAATCGACCATTCAAGACGTTTGTTCGTGAGGAGTGGGACAAGTGGATTTCAACTGGGTCCCACACATACACACCAGCTGGTAGACAACGCCGTGCCACATACGTTGAAGTATGCAAGTGGGTCATAACTGCATGGGAGAAAGTGAAGGTGACAACAATCACAAATGGATTCAAGAAGTGTGGAATTATGATGTGGCAATCGAAGAAGAGCGCCTACAGCGAGTCATGGACATGTTTCAGGCCAGTTCAGATGACGAGAGCTTCGAAGGTTTCCAGGAGAGTGATGGCGAAGAAGAGCTTGAGGATGGCGGAGATTAAAACAGCAACAAGTTAGTGAAATGACATGTGGGATCAAAAATAAATAAAAAAACATCGAAGTTTTATTTATTATATCTATAAAAAAAATTTAATATAAGATAACGTGAACAATAAAATTTATAATTTCTTTATTTCTATTTGTTTTCCTGACGTGTCAATACGAACAATGCAACTCCGGCTGGCGCCATTCGATCCATATTAAACACAAACTCGGTATCTGAAACATTGCTACATAACAGAAATAAATAGCAAATTATTATTTAATATTATAAAAATAAAATAATTTGTTTAACTAAAAGTAAATCTGGTTGCAATCAAACGTAACATTAAAACCGATGGTAGGGTTACTGTCACATCATAAAAATATTTCCACTGGCAATGCCGCCACGTGTAAAATATAAATCGTAAAGCGCGCACCCACAGATACCGCGCATGGGGGGTGCGCGGTTTGTAAAAATGCGTATAACGCGCGCGTTATATGCGCTAAAATACGGTAGTACAAAAAGGAAAAAGGAATTTTGAAATCAGGGAAAAAGGAAAACAACAATATCCTTATCTCGACAGCTTGCCGGTGATAATAGAATTGATGGGAGAAGGCGGTCGAACAAGAAAGGAAAAAGGGAAAAACAACTTGACAGCTGTCAGAGAAAAAAATGGGACAGTCGGGGAAAGCAGGAGATGGAAAGTGGAAAAACACTCAATTATCTGGAGTGCCACAAGCAAAACAACTATATAAAGAAAATTGGTGGACGAGAAATCAGAACAGATTGAGAACAGATTGGGAACAGATTGAGAACAGATTGGGAACAGATTGAGAACAGATTTAGAGGCAAAAGTGGAGTAAAATTAGAGACGACAGCGTAAAAATAGGAATCAAAGCAGAGTGAAAAGAGAAGTGACAAGAATCTTTTAAAAAATTGAATATAAAGTAAAAGTGGAGTAAATAAGTTGTGTGGTCAAAGCAAATAGAACAATCGATCAATATATTCTGTAATTGAGTAGTTGACGGCTAGTGATTATTGTTGTGGTTACAGAAAGGGCTATTCTTCACGTAGTGTCGAAATAAGCTCTGTGTGGTAAATTCGTTTATAGTCAATTGGTTGTAATTGAAATTTGTACTATTACGTGTGGATATTAATAAAGCTTATTGTGTTCGAGAGTGTTGAATTGCGAATTAATAAACACGCTTTGGAGCCAGATTAAAGGTTTGAATTTACAAATATTGTCACCAACTATATAACCAAACAATTTGTTTTTTTTGCTTGCTTATTTATATAAATAATTATATAAATAATATTATCGTTATTGTTTAAAGAGATTGATTGAATGAGAAATTAAAATTTGATTAAATGCGAAGGGCGACTCCATTTAGGGATTAGTCATAGTAAAGATAACAATACAGTAAAGCCCCCAGTTAACGTTCCCCCCACACAAGGAATTTTTATAGTTAACGAAGAAAGATTTTTTAAGACAAAAAAACTTGAACTAAAAATGATAAAAAAGGCATGAAAAAGTTATTATAAACATTATATTAAATTACATTACATAGTGTTTTAATCTTTTGTTTGTAATATTTGAGTTTAGGTTTTATTGTTAATTTAGATCCATTCAGGTTATTTTAATTTTTTCCTATTTTTTAAAAATCTATTGGAAATTATTAGTATTTAAAAATTTACCTCCAGTTAACGAATGAATTCTAGAAGAAAAAGACAATCAATAGATTTTGAGAAAAAAATTCAAATAATCGATTCCTATACGAAAGGTAATAAAAAGCCACCATTAAAACTGATTATGGTATATCAGGATCAACTTTAAGTGACATTTTAAAAACAACTAATGAGGAATATGAGATGATGAAAAGCTTAAATCCAAAAAGCAAAAGAAAAGTAGTAAATATTACACATGGCGAGCTAGAAAATTTTATGGAAATCATTTGTAGCTCAGTGCAACGCTCTTTCATATCCAATTTCGAGAATTATAATAAAAAATACTGCAATTAGTTCACAGAAGAACACTAAATTAAAGGTTTTAAAGCCTCAAATGAATGGCTATATAAATTCCAAAAACGACACAATATATCATCAAGAAAAATAGTTGGAGAAAGCTCCAGTGCAGACAAATATTCGGCCAAAGAGTTTTCTAGGAATGTTGGAGCCAAGCTGGAAGAATATGACCCAAAACACATTCAATTTAGACGAATCCTGGTTGTTTTGGAAATTTTTTCCGATAGAACCCTTGCAGCACATGATTTTAAAATTGAAGGTACTAAAAAAGCTAAAAATAGGGTTAGCATATTATTTGGTGTCAGTAAAACTGGCGAGAAACTGGATCCACTTGTGATAGGCAATAGTAAATCTCCAAGTGCATTTAAAAATGTCAAGGTTGAGTCTCTTGGAGTTTTATATGATTATAATGCTTTAGCTTGGATGAAAAGAGAGATATTTAAAAAATATTTTGAAAAGTTAAATAGTCAATTCATTACACAGAACCGTAAAATTTTGGCTATTGGCGTTTTCATGCTGTTCCTGACAATTCTAATATTAAATTTATGTTTTTGCCTCGATATACAACATCACTAATCCAGCCGCTAGATCAAGGAATTATCTACAATTTCAAGTTGAAATATCGACAAAGTTTTTAAATTCTATTATTTCTTTAGTACTTGACACTTTACAAGCGAATAATTCCAATTTCGATATTTTAATCTATTTAATGATGAAATTAATAAATAAATTTGCTTTAATATTTAATTTTATTTTTTTTGCTCCCCTCATATATCGAAAAACTCGTTATACGGAGGGAGACTTCAGCAGTCCCGACCTATTCGTTATAGGGGGGTTTCACTGTATATAAAAATTCTAAACAATATGTTGAGATAAATTCTTGCATCTGGAAGTAAAGAGATTTATAGTATTAGAGTGATTAAAAAAATGAAATTAAGTTTGATAAACCATTGAAATATTTAATTCTCAGCTGAAAACACTTTACATCCCCCTTCTTTAAGAAATTTCTTCATCTTTTCAACATTTCTTTGAAACATTTTCCTACTTTGGTCTTGTAGCAGATATCGGCGATCATGGATCTTCTGCATTATTCTGTATGGTCATTCGCATATTTCCTTGTCTTTCGTTCTTGATTCTACTTTTACCAAAACCTCATCTCCAATATTGAATGATCTCTTTGCCTGCGTTGTTTCTCATGTATCTTCTTTTTGTGAAATCGTCGCTTTTTTTCGTTTTTTTTAAATCGTCACTATTTCTAATATTGCTTTACCTTTCGTTCCTAAAACACTATTATTTGCACATCTCAATGTATCAGTCGTTTTTGTTAGTTCTAAATCTTTAAGTTTCTCAAATTTTCTCCAACTCATGAAATTTACTGTAGCTCCTGTAGCGAGCAAGCATTCCATCTTCTGGTCTTGTATTCTAATAGTTACACTTGGTCGGCCTTGCATTTTATCATAACTAATAATATCATTTTTCCATTCATCTAAGGTCAGTATTTGTACATTTTCTCCTTCTCTTTCTGCAAAATCCTTTTTTATGAATCTGTTCACTTTCCTTATTACATTATTTTCCTCTTCCGTTACCTCTGTATCTTTCACCTCTTTTTCTATAATACATGATATTTTACTTTTATTATAATAATTAATAATTTTGGAGTCAGCATCGCTGTTTAATACACTGCCTCGATTATCTCCTCTTCTATCGGGGCGTTGATATTTGGGTATTCTCTGTATTTATCTTCCATTCTTTCATCAATTGGTTCGTCTATGAATGCTACGTATCTCTTGTCTGCTTGTCTTGTTTCCTTTCTCGTTCCTTGATAAACATTCCCTGTTTCACATCGTTCTTGTTGTCTTTTAAAATTCTCATTGATTCTCCGATATCTCATTCTCTCTAAATTTGTGTAACAATCTGCCTCTTTATGACCTCCCAACCTACACCACGTACACCTTATTTTTTTAAAATTTCTTCTCACGTGCCCCGGGGTACCACACGCATAACATTCGACTACCTTTCTCTGCATCTGTGGATACTGACTTCTTACATGTCCTTGTCTTCTACATGTAAAACATGTAACTGCCTTTTTTGTTATGCAATCTCTACTCAAATGTCCTACCTTGTGACGTCCAGCATTCGTTCTTATTTCTGTTCGGTCTTTCATCTCGATACTCTCTCGGCTCGCTATTATATCTTGGTGATACAATATTTCTTGGTTGATTTGTAACCGTGTCTCTGTAATTTCTTGTTATATTCTGTTCTGCTCTTCTTTCTCTCACTTCTTAGATCTCTTCTTTACGAGATTCATATAACTTCTTGATTGTTTTCTTCACTTCCATTGTTTCTTTGCTGTCACTTAGACGCAATTCTCGTTTCAAAATCTTCTCGGCTGCACAATGTACCAGCAGATATTCTGTTAAACTTTCCTTGTTTAACTTATGCTCCAATATTTTATCGACTAACTCGTCTATGATAGTAAAATATTTAGCGGTTTCTTCACTAGTCTGTCTATAAGACATAGCAGATTGTAAATCCTCTGCCAAACTTGTTTTTTTGACGAATGCCTTTCGCAATCTTTCCTTATAACATTTGATATTTTGGTCAACTCCTGTATACATCTCTCTGATCTGTTTGTTGATCAGTGATTCGATCATCACTTCTTGTCTTGAATTAGGCATTTGTACCATTTTAAAATATCTATCGCATTCTTTAATGAATGTTTCAACATCATCTCTTATATGATAATAATTTGGGAATAGCTTTTTTATGAAGAAATCCATAGACGTGGTCGCCATATTAGAAGTTGCTTACACATCTTCTAAATTATTTTTTAAATCCGGTTCAAAAGTTAAAGACATAATTCCAAGTATTTATTATATGACATATTGTATAATTTTAAACAAATTTTCATCGTTGAAAAAAAAAATTTTCAAAACCATTTATCAAAATATTTCAATATTTAAAACATATTTAAAAATTTTTCATTAATAAAACTTCTTTTTTAAAAAGCTATTTTAATTATTAATTCAAAAATTTCAACTTAAAAAATCCAATTTAAAATTATTTTGATACGTCATTGAAATATTTAACTCTCAGCTGAAAACACCTCACAGAGTTCATCGTAACACTAATAAAAAATATAAAAATTTATATCATTTACATTGAACAATGATTAATAAAACATATTAACTCGACAGAAAGCACTAATCACGTTATTTCGAACTCTTTCGTGCATGAGATTCTGTCCAAATAGTATTGAGTAGATAGTAACAATTAGGAGATTCAGTGAAATTTAAAAATGGTACGGAGAAATGATAAAATGTGGTAGCTCATTAACCCAGAGGATGATCGGGTCATTAGCAGTTCTTACATTGGAGCTCAATTTTTGCCGACAGTGACCCGCTTAATTGCAGCACCAACGATTACTTTTTTACAAATTTCCAGATCATAATAATCTTTTGCTCACATCGACCAATTTCATTATTGTAATAACGTTTCCCTCATTTCTATCAATTTCTAAAACTTTCAACTAATATATGTTATGGTTGTATAATTGAAATTATTTGAAAATAAAATTAAAGAATAACGCAGGATTTGTTCATTAAAAAATATATATTTGAAGAAAATCAATATATGATTAAATTTACGAATTTGAAGGTGAGAACAAGTCAAAAGTAAAAATGATAATGAGGAGCAACATTGTAGAAATAATTTAAACAGAAAATAAAAAGAACTAAAATATAAAACACTAATAAATTAATTGAAAAAAAAAATCGATTGTGTAAACCAGTGGTGCCCAACCTAGTGCCCGCGGGCAAAAAAGTGCCCGTGGAGACTTTTTCAAATGCCCGTGGGTGTTTTTCTAAATACGGTTAAAGAAAATATCAATTTTTAACATTAAGATGTATAATGTTTCAATAAGAATTACAAGCGCATTTTTAATTTTCGAAATTAAAATTAATCAATCCCAACAATTAATTATTAAATGGGAATTCCAAGAAAATTAAATTTTTTCCTACTTTAAATTAAAATAATTAACTCAAATATCGTTACATCGTTAGTTAAAAAACTCTATTTAAATCAGTCAACCAAAAACAATCTCTCAGCGTGGACAACAATTTATCCAAATAAAAAAAATAATTTTTGTTTTTACAAAAATGTCTCTCAGCAAAGGGATGTCTCAAAAAAGAAAACGTGAAGATGAAAAATCTGCGCAACAAGTGTTAAGAAATAACTGGGAAGAACAATTTTTGTTCACATATTCACAATCATCAAGGCCAATTTGTCTGATTTGTAATGACACAGTTGCAGTCTATAAAAAATACAATGTGGAACGTCATTTTAATCAGATGCATTCAGAATTCAAAATCAAATACCCAATTGGATCTGCAGACAGAACTGACTTTATTTCAAAGAGAAAAAAATATTGTTATAAGATCATTTTTCTATTAACTAATTTTTCAAAAATGTGCCCGCAAAGACTTTTTCATTTAAATAGTTGCCCACTTGATAAAAAGGTTGGGCACCACTGGTGTAAACAATCAATGAAATAAGCATAAAGAATCACTTAAAGTTTAGAAACCAAGTCTGGAAAGAGCGAATTAGCATTAAGAACGTCCACCAAAAAAAGATTTCCTCGAATGGGACAATAAAAAGGGGTAGAAGTTCTTAAGTTATCCCAACAGTTACTTCAATTACTGCAGTAAAACCATGATAATTCGAAATTTTTCGCAAAAAATCTGCAGCATTAATAGTAATTCATTTATAATAACTCGATAAATCGAAGTAATTTTTTTATTCCCAGGATTTTTAATACATCTTTGAACATTACATTTCGTTTTATAGAGTGATTTGGCTTTTCAACTGGTTCAAAATTTATTATGTACTAGCTGTTGTACCCGGCTTCGCCCGAGTTTACATTTATTATAATAATTCATTTAAATTAATTTTTTGTTTAATGATGTTATTACGTTATAGGATTAATTTTATAACAGCTTCAATTCCATGTTTAATTCACAATAAGAAAAGCTTTCAAAAATAAATTTCAATTTGTAAAATCGAAAACGCACTCCAATTTAAATCCAAAAATAACTGGCAATATTTTTCCAATTGCAAACTGGTTCACTAATCAAATAAAATTTAAATTCTCCAAGTTTAAATTCTGCTTTCAAAACCTTTGACTAAATTATATTACTTTCAACTGCAAGTAGCAAGCATATAATAAATTATTATTTATATAGACAGACAAACAAACCGACTTAGGGTACCTTAGGGGTGGTCACATGGGGTGTAACATAGCCTATGACCTCCCCTGAGTCAAATGAGGTTTACATGCAAAATCTCAGCATTCTAGGTTCAACGGTGGGGAATTTTATGGGTAATTAACAAACAAACTTTCATCTTTATATATTAGATGTGCAATATTTTAAAATTGTGTGCATACTGTTGCTTAATTATGTACTTTGTATGTTTACTCTCGTGTCATTAGCATAACAAGGAAGATTATTTTATTTTATAAGCGTTTTTAAATATTCATTCTATAATTCAAAAGCTCAATAACTCGAAATGAATTTCAACGTCCCAAAAAATTCGAATTATCAGAGTTTTACTGTATGTTGATTGTTCAGGCACTTGTCCTTGGAAAACCAAAGGACGTTGCAAATTAAATCGAAACCGAATATCTGGAAACAACAAATTCCTATTTCCTCAGCTATCCACAAAATACTCAATTATATTTTGATATACATTTTCAAATCATCTTGCTTTTACGAACTCGATTTCAATATCTTCCCATTGCCAAAGTGCCACTTCGTTTCCAGCATCAAATCACTCCAACATTTCCAACTTTTAATAATCAATAAGTTTCATATTTTTCTTCATAATAAAATAATTATAAAATACTTTGTTTTTAATAATTTTCTATGTTATTGATTTTATCCACTTCATTGAATAAGAAATAAAATGTTACAGTTGCCATAGAAACAGATGGAATTAAAAAGATACAAAAATTACCAATAAAAAAGTTAAAATGTATTTATACTAAAATTATAGATCGATAAGATGCTACAAATTGTGACTATTGATGCAAAATATATTCCATTTATAAAAATTTGGCTGTTTGATTTTTTCAACATCCAAAAATTTAAAAATTGATTTTAATGTCTCTTTGATTCAATGAATTAATAATAATTATCATTATTATTATTATTATTATTATTATTATTATTATTATTATTATTATTATTATAAATAATTTTTATTTAAACTTTATTTTATTCTACAGAGAGAGAACCATTTAATGTCGAGTCCATTTGAGAATAATTGCTCGACTGTAACATAGGATGTGAGTTCAGTTATTTTCTTATTTTGATTCGATATTACCAAATTCTAAATAAAAAATAAATATTGAAATTATTTTTGTATAGAATATTATCTCTTTTTAAAATAGAAATATAAGTTGCATTTTATTGTTGGATAACAATGGATTGATAAATTATTTCTCAATGATAATAGTATTTCAGGCTTCAATTTTCTATATTTCGTGGAAGAACTTCTGTTACATTAAGATGAGCAGTGTAAGGAGTTCCAAAACTCTTATTTAAAAATATAGTTTTAAATGTTATAGGTGTGATTAGTTTTAATTGGAATAACTATTTGTATATTTCGTATATTCTAAATTTGTATATTAAAATAGATATTAAAGTATATTAAATAAAAGTAATTATATTTATGATCAAAAGTTACGTCAATATTAATAATTACCACGTCTAAAATGTTGTTTAAATTGTCAGAAAAACGAGATATTTTATAATAGAAATTAATAAATAAATGTTGGAAGACTTGAATTTAACTGCATCTGACAGCAGAATGTATTATGAAGAATGTAAAAGGAAGAAAAAGTTATTTTTATTCATTATAATGTTATTTGTAATTATAATGGATTTTTCTAAAAAATGTTTCATTTCCTTTTAAAACATTACAAAAGTCATCACTGAAGTTATTGCTGATTTCTATGTTTAATCTTGATTTTAAAAATACCCTAGAAATCATTAATAACTGAAAATATCTTTTCAACTGTCGCATAAGTACATTGTAAATCCAACAAATAATTTTCAATTTTTATAGGAATATTCTCATCTATAAAATATTGGATTTAACTACTGTCTATATCGAAAGATAACTTATATCTTATTTTTATTCCAGTACTTTAATAAGTGAATAAAAATTGGGCACTATATAGTCTGGTTACCTTCGATTTTTTTGTGTGAAATTATTTGACTTGTGTTGATGGTTGCTATGAAATCGTTTCGAATTGTGATTAAAGAAAGAGATAAACCAATCTTTGTTACGAAAAACACAAGTCATTTATGCTTTAAAAATATTGTTTTATTCAGAAACTGTAGAAAACATCGATTAAATTGTTTGGAATTATCGGCTGATTTCTTAAGTTTGATAATTATGTGAATAATTATGTTAGATGTGAATCGTAATTTACAGAATGACAATTACTTATGATTGATGCTGAAAATATGATTGTGAAAGAAGACTAATTAGACCTTGCAAAAACTATTTTAATAATATTTTAAAAATTATCTAAAAGCCTAAAATTATGTCCTTTTGATACTTGATTTATTTTTATTAAGACTTAATTTCTCCGTATATAACACAAGTTTTTAATTCTGTCATTTCAAGGTGTTAGTTAACAATTAAGAATGGCAGTGCCAAGAATGTGTGTAACATAGAAAAAAAATTTAATCTTATGTAGTGAAAAAAAAGAAATTTCAAAAGAAAATCAAAACATTATATGTAAACAAAAAATTTAGGAAATTGATAAAATTATTAAAATACAAACGAAATAGTGGGAATAATATGAAATTAAAAAATACAATTGAAATTATTATAGAAATGAGTATTAAATGTTTAATAATAAAAAAATATTTCTACAGATGTTTTTCTATCATATTCTAACTTTAATTTTAAATCACATTTCTATGTAAATCATAAATTAGTTAGATTTAATGTTGAAAGAAAGAAAAAATTTTGTAATAATTACAACATTTTTTCTTTCTTTCAACATCTATTTTATCTCTACAAATCAGACATATACAATTATTATTAACCAATGTAAAAAAATAATCAATTGACCATTGCTCATTAAATACGCAGCGTTCATTATCTACTTTTCTTTTTTTCGACATCATTATACTATTCTAATTATTTAAATTTTTATTATTTTCACAATAAATTAACAAACAATGAAACAATTACTATATTCTTAAAAAATTGAACACTAATTGATCTATCATTTAACTTTCATGGTAATATATTTGATGAATTTTCGAAAAATATAGAAGTTCGTGCTAAATATAGCTTACTTGGTTGTTATCAAAGGAAAATAACGTTTTATTGTCATAAAAATTTCAAAGTTCTGAGAAATATTTTTTGCGAGTTTAGCAAAAAATAAATCCTATGCAACGTAATATTTTTAATTTTAGTTATTTGTATTTGAGTGGACCATAAAAAACTATTGTGCGGGCCGGATGCGGCCCATGGGCCTTAGTTTGGGGACCCCTGTTGTAATTGAATACAAATTTTTTATTATTATGTTACAGTGGAAGTTATTCGTGTAATGTCATTCAATAGAAATACATTTAATATAAAAATTTGAAATTTATTTTCAACGGTGTATATTGTGTAACACAAATAGATTTTCCGAATTTATACATTAATTTTATATAATTTTAAACAAATAGGTTTGTCCAATGTCTAATCTATAAATAAATAAACATTTAAATTGAAATCACAATTCCACTAATAAATTCTAAATTTGTATATTAAATCGATATTAATTTATGATCAATAGTTACGTCAATATTAATAATTACCACATCTAAAATGTTGTTTAAATTGTCAGAAAAACGAGAATTAGATTTAATAATTTAGAATTAATATATAAACTGATACAGACGGGCACCCATGATTTTCGCTTCGGAGGGGCTCAACTTGAGAAAAGCATTTTTTTGAAAGTCGATTTCATTTTCAATATATAATGATGAAAATAAAATATTAAGTACTTTAATATTCATCTTGGATAGGAAGGGGGGCTTAAATTCATACAAAGGATGCCGTTAATTTTACACAGTCAAAGTCGCAGCTTATCAAATCTTATTATCCTGAGGACTTAGTAAGCACTTTTATAGTTAGTCGTTTCCAGTTAGTAATTTAGATAATTTCACTCATTAAAATTTGGAAAACTTTACATTAAATTTTATGATTTTTTATGGTCTTTGGGGGGAGGGGTTACGTTAAATATATACTTAGTTTTTTGCGAATATCTATTTTATTCATAAGACAATCATGAAAATCATTAAAAAGTTCTAGTAAAAAAATAATGTTTTTGATTTGGAAGGCTTCTTCATCATTTTACATCTTGTTTTTTTTAGAAGTCATTTAACGTTTTGTCCTTTCCTGTTTCATTCAGCAAGCGGTTGTTGTTGATAGCAATACATTACATCAGGGGTATTGTATTTCTCTTTTTTTTTCTTTTTCTCTTTAGGGCCAAATTCTTCAAGAATTAATCAAAATTATAATTTTCGGGCCACACACCGGGTTTCAAAACGGAATAAGTCATTGGGTATAAAATTTTTAAATAAAAAAAAGTAATTTATAATATAAGTTGCATAATTATTTTAAAATAACCAACAGAAAATATTTTTAATTTTTATACGTTTTAATAAAAATTACTGAAAATTTGAGTTGGATTTATGCAACTGCTTTTTATTTGATATTATATCATCAAAATTTGGCTCGGATCACAGACAACAAATGACTGTCACTTATTAAAAACTATATTAAATAAAAAATGTAAATATGATTAAATAATAAAAATGGGAGTTAAACATATATTATAGTTTTTTATGAAGATAATTATGTAATTAGATATATTTTTTTATTAATGAAGATTATTTTATAAATGACTTTTATTAAAGAAAATTTTTATGCAATAAAATAAATTTTTAATAATCGTTTCTTTTAATATAAAAATTCATTTTCAAGGTTTTCTACAAAGACAAAATTATTTAAATTGCCAAAAAATTTCAAAAGCAACATTGAACAATAAAAAATTATGTTTTCAAAACTTAGCAAAAATATAATCAGCTGGCCGCACTTTGTTAATCCCTGCATTACATCAATAACACATCGTCATGCTTTTGAACTTCTATCTAAATTTGGATCATTTTGTATAAAATGGTCCAAATTTCCGTTAATGGCCAAATTAGTTTTAAAAAATTCAGTTGAAAGTTGTTTTCCTTATTTTCAGAAACGTTAATTCCGTCACCTCCATGTACTAGTTCTTCTACTAATTATTATAATCCATATACCACTAATGGGGCAGTGTCAAACGGGATCCTACTGTTTTATTTCATATTTAATTAGCAATATGACATTTCAATTTCAATGTTATCTACAAATCGACTTTTCTATCGAATGATTATAAAATAATTTCAATTTAAATATATATTATATTTAAAATTTATACTTATTTTAATATTATTACAAAAACCTTTAAATTTATTTTAAATATTTCCCGATTTATTGATTTGAATTTTTAACAATTAGTTATGGAATTGGTGACTAAATTCTGCAACTATAGGGGTTTCAAATGAACAAAATCAATGAGTACTTAAATCACTTTTAAGATTGAAACTATAAAAGGAATCATAGATATTATATGTTGCTTTCAATAATTCAGCTTAATAGCCATAATAATTTGATAAAGCGATTTGTTGAAGGTTTTATTAATATAAGAATAATTTAAAAATATCCAGTAATCAAAAACAAATTAGGAACATGTTTATGAGATTTATTAAACTGATTTTATATCATAGAATATCAAATAAAGTTCAGATTATATAAAAAAAATTTAAAAACAAAATCATACCTTTTGCGCTAGCTCATTTTCTAACTTTTCATTTTCTATAATTCTATCACTAAGCAAATCTTTCCACCTCATCTCTTCATCTTCAACAGAAACTTGTAATTTAGTAAGAATTTCTTCGGTTTTTCTCAATGTTTCACATTTTTCGTCTAATTCTATCTTTATATCATCGAAATTATTTTCACAATTTTTTGAAAGATCTAATTGTAACTTTTCAATGCAAGTTCTCAGATTAACTATTTCATTTAAATGTTCTTCTAAATTCTTATTTAATTTTGAATAATCTTTTTCTAATTTTGAATTTTTTTCCAACAATAAAGCTTCCTTTTCACTTCTTTCAGCTAGTAATGAATTGTATTGCTCACATTTTTCTTGTAATTTTCGATTTCCTTCATTCATTTTGGATGTTAATTGTTTAAGTTTGTCAACTTCAATCAGTTCAAATCCGACAGGAATCGAAGGACAGGAATTGTTGCGATCAGCAAGAATATTTTGCAGCTTCTACAAAAGAATATTTCACTTTAAAATAATAAAAAAACCATTTCTTGTTTCTAATAAAAAACGTTTTATATGAATATACATATTTTTTAATAGTTTTGGATATTAAATTAGATTGACTTTATTTATAAATTTATGGATTGTTTATTAATATTAAAATTATTTTTTTTATTTTAACTTTTATTCATAACACAAATAATTATTTATTTTTAAAATAAAGTAAATTTTCTTTGGTTTGACTTTTATAAAATTTTTGAAGAGTATATTACTGGTCAAATTACTGGTCAATAAACGGATTTCAATTTATTTTACTGTTTTGAGGTATAATAAAAATGAATAAACGAAGAGACATTCGCAAAAAAGAAATTGTGGAGATGCTAGCAAGTTCAGATAGTGATAGTGATCAAGTTATGTATAAAATAATAAACAATAAACGACGAAGAAAAATAAAAAGTGATTCGGAAAATATATTGGAGATACAGTAGTAGATAGATGTGAGCCCCTTACGCCACCATTAGTTATCGCGCATTGATTAGCAACAGAGGCCCCCAACCCCCATTTTTTTAAGGTTAAGTCGAGATTATTGACTTTCACGATTATTGATTTTAAAATTTTTTACTTTTTATTGATTTTAAAGTGCAAAATTTTTAAAATAAAAATTCGAATATTGATTTAAAAGTGAATTTTTAGTTTTTTGTTTTATCTCACTGTAGCGCAGGAGTTAGAGATTTTCAAAATATTATTTCGACTTAAATATAGAGGATGACGTCACCTACATATTTGCTGACCACAACATCTTCTGGCGAAAAATTTTAATTTTTCAAACGGAAAATCATATCAACAGATAAAATCGGTCATGAAATGAAGAATTACGACAGAGCAGGGACTTCTAAATAGCAACAAGAGGTAATTACAGATGACAGTGATTTAGATTACGAGTGAGACGATTAAATAACAGATCATAACAGAAGATAACATTAATGAAGTGTTCCGAAATCTTGCAGAGCAAGAAAATTTATAAAGAGAAGGTAAATGATGATTATTTATTGGAATGAATATATAAAACGTTTGAATTCATTGGGTAGCATAGCATAAAACAATTCATATCGCCTTACTCCACTCCATTGGAAATCTTTCGGCTTATTGTGGATGAAGTAATAAATTACATAGTGACCTAAACTAATAGATTTGTCGAACAAGCGATTAACGCTAAAGTGCCAACTCATTATGCCAGGGTCACAAAATGGATCCTAACCAATGCAACAGAAATGGAAAGATTTCTTGGCTTAATGATGTAGATATGACTGGCAAGCCTATCTAATCTTCCAGACTATTGGTCGACTCAAGGAATTGATTAGCAGGAAGCTCCAAGTAATATTATGCAGCGCAATCGATTCCAAATTTTACTGATAATGCTACATTTCATCGATGGTGAAAGAAATAATCAAATAGGCATTAACACAAGAAAAATGCAGCCATTAGTTGATATGTTGGGGAGGGGGGGGGGAGAATTTAAGCAATTAAGTATTTATGATCCTGATGAAGAAATTTCTTATTGATGAAAAATTAGTGCCATAGCGAGGAAAATTCATTGTTATGGTATAAAGTTATTATGGTCAGTTGATGGTTAAACATGTGTGTTAAAAATTTATTCTGGAGAATTCCATCTGGCGGAGGAGAAATTGGATTACCAAAAGATGTATGCCTCAAACTCGCTGGAAGTCTCCTCGATGAAGGTAGAACCTTATATATCGATACCTTTTATGATTTAGCAACAAACTTATGTTATTGGCACTCTAAGTTAATAAAAATACATTCCAAAGGAAGTTCTTGCTAAACTGAATCGTGAGGATACAAATGGAATTGTTGTCCTAAAATAGAAAGACACTCGTGTTGTAGTAAACTATATTATAATTTACTACACTAATTATGTCGAATTCCCAATGTTCCCAAAAAGAGTATTGAAAAAAAATTTTCCTCTTGTTTTTCATCAAAGAACGTCTTTGTAATTTGCCCATAAATTACATTTAATATAAATTCACAAAAGTAATATTCAAATAAACTAATCATTAAATAATCGATATAATTATCTAATTTAATTTAATTTATATCGTATATATACTGTATGAAAAAAAATAGGATCATTGGACAATTGCCGAATTTATCTGCTATATAACACGCCACTGCTTCAAAATAATTTTTTTGAATAGCGTTTTGGAGTTTCAAAGGAAAAGTAAAGAAATTAACTAGAATCAGGAGGATCCATTTAATCGGCAAATGATGTTAAACGAAAGAAGGCATATTTGAAAGTGAAATTGGATCCAGTTCAAATCATTAAGGCTACCAGGAACAACTATTCTTGTGTAAAATTGATGGTTTAAGTACAGCTCGAAAAGCCAGAGAATTATAGTGGGTAATAGCGTTTATTTTAAATTTTATGTTGTGATTAAATTCAATTATTCAAATTTTAACCTCATTTTCTCTGAGTTCATCTAGTTCCATGTTAACCATGGATAATTGCTTTTCTTTTAGGAATTCCTAAACCAAATTTTATGCATCATATAACATCAAAACGAGTACATCAATTTGATATTGCAAACTAGATATCAAAGAATTTTGATCTCTTTCCTTATTTTTAATTTGCATTTTGAATTTTTCAAATTCTTTCTGGAAATGATAAATGTAAAGAATATTGAAAAAAAACCATCAAAATATTTACATGGTTTTCTTTTTTAGCTAAATCCATCTGAAATTTAATTTTTTGATTTTCATCAAGTAACTTTCTAAAATTACATAAAAATAGGAAACATAAATTATACTAAATTCACCAAAAAAATATTAAATACTACGTATAATATTTCTTATTTTTTAAGATTGAATAATTAAATCTTTACAATTGATATAAAAGACAGGCTCACTAACCGATAACATCAAAATTTCATTTCTCTAATGAAATCGTTGTACTACTGAAAAATTGGGTTTTTGAAGACCATTATCATGACCACATGATTGTTTAAATCACTAAACAAGTGGTTCCAAGAGTGTAAAACATGGCCTCAATTGAAGTCACAAAAAAGTCCTGTGAAGCTTTAGAAAATTTTAGGAGCCCTAGGGCAAGTTTGAAACAAAAATATTATATTGAATTTAGTGACTGCAAATCTTTACAAAGCCGTATTTCCATTCTTGTAGTAATTAAAAGCAAAACCAAATAAAAGATCAGTCCTAATTACGATTTGAGTTAATTTAATATTCAAATTAATAAATTAGATATATATTATATCGAAGTTTCAGTATCTTTTGGCATAGGCCATTTATTTATTAAACTTTTATTTTGAAATTCAGTGTATCTTGGTATAAAAATGTGTTATTTGAAACTCATTTTTAATATTGAGGCTCCAGATTTGCGAAGAATATAAAATAGTGCTCCGTTGCTTAAAAGGATTCAAAACCTCTGCTATAGATTATAGGATAATTAGTACTTTATTATTACAATTAGACTTAAGCTCTTTTTTTAGAAAAATACTTAAAATGGAAATATTTTTTTCCTTTCACATTTTTTTGGTAAGCAATAAGTTTGTTGGGTTGTAATATTTTTGAGTCGGTACTCTCTGACTCTACGTGTCCCTTTAATTGAAAATCATAACTAACAAACTACCAAATGTATATTTGAATCGCAGAAATATATTTCTCTCGACATAAAATAATCAATAACCAAAACTTTAGGAGTTTGACCGATCCTCCGCTCGGTGTTGATGCCTTGACAAAAGCTAATATTCACCTTTTTATTCACTAGCTTCTTTTGACCAACTCTTTTCTTTTATATTTGATTTAATGCTTTTACACTTTTCTAAGTATCTCCTGATTCTATCTTTTCGTTTTCCCTAAACTTCCTTTTCTGTCTTTCCCTTTTCCTACTTTCGATTTCTTAGAATTCCTAGCTAAGGCTAAATGCCGGTTTGCTCTGATTTTCCCATTCCTTATATACTCTCCGAAATCGGAATGACAAATTGTTATTGCCGAGCTAATCTCTCTCCTGACATTCGACTCCACATATCTGCTTCGGCTGTCACCCAGAATGGTCCGACGAACAAAGATAATTAATGGCCCATCCGAGTCTTTCTGCACGTACTATCTTTTCCTGGGCCTTTTCTCATTAATCATTATGGCAAGATAATGGGTCTAAATTTTCCTTCGATTTACTTTTCTCTTTTTTTAACCAACTCGGGATTTATTTCTATTAGCTAATTAATTAATTACATTTTCTTGTTTTTCATATTTTACGCACCTTTTTGCAATTTTACTAACACTTTCTGAAAATCCCGTTATCACCATGTTATTCCTCACTACCTGTTTCCCCCATGACCAATTTTCCAGACTTATAATTCGAATTTATGAATCTTTTATCGATTTTTCTCAATTCACCTTTATGTGCTTTTCCCATAAATGCACCTTCTCGAGCCTTTCAACTCATTTTATTTCTTCGCATTGTCACTTTTCTCCTTGACCAGTCTTACAACTCTCTCATTCCTTTAATTACAAATATAATTTAATTTTACTTTTAATTATTTTATAACCCAAACAAGTTTGAAAAAATTCCATTATAAAAAATTAATTAAACAAACTTAAAAATTACCTTAGTTTAAAAATTAAAATTAAATTAAATATAATATTTCTAAATATTGATTTAATGTCATTTTTAGTTAGGATTTCTCTTCATATACAATCAGTTGCACAGTTGGATTCGATCATAAATTATTGTTGAATTTTTATAAAGAGAAATTCTAATAATAAATTAGCTTGAAAATTTATACTATATTTATATGAATTATTATCATTAAATATTGAAATTTACTGTAAATTTCTAGATATAAGTATCAGTTTGTTCGGCGAACTCATTTCATGTAGATAATCGAGAATGTTATTATAATTAATGATAATAACAAATAGTATTAATATTAATAAATATAAAGCGATGATTTCTCGGTAGCAGCATTAATTGTTTAATAATAATAAAAATAAATAATAATAATAGTAAAAATAAATAATTAATAAAAAAATTTAATAATAAATATTATTAATAATAATTAATAATAAACAAATGATAATAAAATTAAATAATAGTAATAAATAATAATAATAATAATAATAATAATAATAATAATAATAATAATAATAATAATAATAATAATAATAATAATAATAATAATACTTAATAATAAAAAATAATAATTAATAATATTAAAAATAAATAATAAAAAATAATAATATGAGTACATAAGAGCTTATTGACTTGATTAAATTGTTCATATATTAATGATAAAATAAAAATTACAAAAGTCAGAAACAAGAAATAAAACTAACTGGTTTTGATTCTCAAGTTCCTTATATTTCATTGTGATATTCTGAAAATAAAAATTGTTTAAATTTCTGGAAAAAAAACAAATTACATTTGCTGAAAGTTCTATTTCCTGAAAATCTATGCGCGTTTTATAACATTGTTCGTTTAAAAAAGATAATTCAGTATTTTGATTCTAAATAAAATATTTTACATTTACTTATTTTATGAAAATTTTCTACGTCAAGTATTTGATAAATTATCGAAAAATAAAAGCAATAATAATAAATTCCAAGTAGAAAAATGTGTCGAAATATCAAAATTTAACGATAAATTAACCTGCAATAGTTGTTCTTTGTCAGATACTAAATGTCTAATTTGTTCCACATTCATTTTCAGGTTCTCATTATCTGTCGTTTTGGAACGCAAATCTGCCTCCAGTATTGATATTTTATTGTTACACTTGTGGATTTCATTTTCAAAATATGAAATCTGTTGATTTCTCTCAGTCTAGAGAAATATGTAAGTTAAATTATTATTTTTTCCAAAAAAAGATTGTAAATCAAACATTCATTCTGACAAAACGTGTTTCAGCAGAATTCATCTTTTGTAGGCTGTTTGTTAATTCCTTCTGTATTGCTGAACATGTTCTTTCAAGATCTACTTGTTTTTTCAGGTATATTTCATTTTCTTTTTTAAGATTAACAATTGTAGCCGACATAATCGAGAGATCGTTTAATTTCTGTTTCAATTCATATATTTCTTGTTTCAAATCCTTATATAAAGATTAAACTAGATTTTATATATCTCATTGTTATACCTTATTTTCTGTTTTAAGTTTACCGCAGAGGGTTTGCAATTCGTTATCATCGCAATAATTTCCATAAGAAGCAACATTGATTATTTCGGGATTTTCTAGAAATCATCAATAAATATAATAACTCTCAAATTTCCACTTGGTTCTTCGTTATAATCTATATTAATAGTTTCCAAAAGATGTTTGTCTTCGAATTCTAAAGACGAGGAAGAAAGCAATTTTTCATTGCCCAAACTAGATTCAGTTGAATTAGATGAACAATTTTTCGATTTTTTATTGGATTTTTTCCTTATTTTGGTTAAATTTAGTTTATTTGAGATACTTTCATTGTCTTCAACTAAATTAAATTAAAATCCATCATTAAGTGCCATTTGGTTAATTGAATTTAAATAAAGATTAAATGAGATTGTGCTGAAAATTATTTTCACAAACACATTGGACTTCGAATAACTTGAAACATAATCATAAACAAAATGAAAAACCAAACAATTTACAATAGAAATTAAAAGTCTGAATTAGAATTAATTTTAGAGACCTTATAGTTTTCAAAATTCGATTTGATCTTTCTGAATTAATAAATAAAATTAAATAATATAGAAAATAAAATTTCATTTATAAATGGATAATTCAAGTAACACAAAGGTTTTCATTGTTTTAAACAGAAAATTGTTCACTTTAATTGGTTGAAATAATTTTATAACCATTTTATAAATCATGCAAAACCTTGAAATTGAGGTTAGTGGAGAAAACTTTCGGCCCATTCCTAAATGCGCCTTGTGATTTGGGTTTGTCATATTAAAAGACAGCAACAAAAGTGGGATTTTGTGAATTTGATCAGATGTCATCAATTTTTGTTCAATCCCACCAGATATACGAGCATTATATTTGTAAATGTATATTACATACACTTAGAATAAAGATTTTGTCACCAGTGACTAATCGGTCGTAAGGAAAATTGTGAAATATTTTTATAATATTACGTTGAAGCCATAATCCAAAGTTTTGAAAATAAACCTATTTGTTTATATACTGATAAACTATTGTTATTTTATTTTATATCAATTTTCTATCAACGAAAATAATGAATATTATTACAAAATATTCAACTTTAAATCATATTATAAATCAGTGGTTCTCAATTAATATAAAAGCGCGGAACACCATTCACATGATTTTTTTAAGTGGAACACTGACAAAAAAATACTTGCCCACAATGGTGACCAATCACAAATTACTATAAATCTATCGTAAACGTAAACAATGCCTTCTTATGAGCAAAGAAAATACTACGCGCAACAATAACAAGTAATAAAAACACTTTTATATTTGTAAGTTTATATATCTGTGTAACGGCTTTCTTATTGAATCATCTTATAAAAAAATTAATTGAGGTTTTTTATGATATGTATCTTAAACGCAAATTTAAAGATAAAATGTCTTTTTTTTTTCGTGGAACACTGGAAGCGTAATCGCGAAACACGGATTGAGAAGCACTGTTATAAATGAATATTTTGGTCAAATAGAAATTTTATTATTTATAATTATAGATATGAAAAATTTGGTGGCAAAGAACATATTTTAATTTTCATCCAAAAAAACCAGTTGTGATTATTTTAATTAGGATATCAAATGATGCAGTTCTACCACATAAACAAGAAATTGAAAAGTTTTTTCTAAATTAATAGTCAATTTTAATAGAAAAGATCCTTTTAGAAATAGAAGAAATATATTACAAACTTGAAAATAATGTTTTGTATTAGCCATTTTACTATCAATTTAAACAAAATTAATCTGAGCTTTGATTATTATAATGTTCCAAACATTTCCGAAATTTATCAAGACATCAAAGACATCAAACAATAACCATACCATCAAAAAATATTCCGTTTATAAAAAAGACTAAATTATTTTTATATTTTTTTACAACTGAGATAAACATTTAAATTTTTTTCCATTTAGATTTTTATAAATAGTTTGTGCACCAAAATAAAAGGTTAATTTAGTTTCATTGTCAGTTAAAAATTTTCATATAAATAAACAGACATTTTAACAATATTCACGTGAATAAATAAATGAATGCACGTTAAGAGTGCATGATTAAACTAGTACTATGAAAATATATGAATTTACACAATTTAATTTACTCATCGCTGTGAAGTTAAATTTAATCTGGTAATAAAACATGATAAGACAGTTAAAGAACAGTAGGGAAAACCAATTATAATTATTATCAGTTTTTACTATTATCACCACTCATTTCTTGTAATTGTTTCTTGGATTCAAAAATATCATTTCAATTTATCAAATAAACATTTTCACTTTACTATCTTTAACATTTCCAATAGTTTCAGTTACGACGATTTTTACGTGTTTAAATAAGTTGAGTTATTCGGTTGGTAGTAATATTTAAAAGTTACCAATCACATCTCTGACTCCAAAGCGTGTTTTATCTGATCCACAAAGTAACAATTCAAAGACAATATAAACCTTGATTGATTATCACAGTTGATTCCATGAATTATAACAACACGATTGCTTCAATATTCAATACTTACACAGAGCTTACTACGACACCACGCGATAAATAGCTCTATTCGTATAATTCCCAAATACTTAACAATCATCTGCCATTAATCGGATTCATTAGTCTGGTAAATTGAATTGTATTCTCCTTTGCTTTGACTTGAATTTATTCAATATACTTTAAACCTTTCTTACTAAACACAGTTTAGTCACACCGTTTAGTACCAATATTTTCTCTTCTTTCCAATTTCTAATTTCTCACTTCTAATTTCTCCAATTTTCTTTACTGTTTAATTCGGAATTATTTTCTCTGCTATCCTTTTAATTTTTCCTCGACCACTAATTCTTCTGATTCCATTTAGAAGACATTTGCTTTTATAGTCCACACTTGTCCTACACTTGTAATAATTCATTTTTCATTCTTGTCTCTCCAAACATTGTACAGATCCTGTGTTATCACTGATAATTCGGCAATCGGTATAATTTGTAATTTTTTCCATTTCTAATTCTGGTATTTTATAGACTTTTTTCAACTTCCGCATTACCCCTGACAGTTCGTCACTCTGATTAGTTTGTCATTTTGTTTTAATTTCTGCTTCCGACATTTTCCATACTTTTTTCTATTTCCCACGTTATCTCTGAAAGTTCGGAGATGTCTATTTTGTTTTCATGTTTTGTTTTTGTTTTCCAATTTTGGAATTCCTTTTTGTTTTCTTGCACTTATTAATTATAAGTAACATTATTGCTGCATTTCTTTTGTTTTGGTATTCCTTCCTCATATCCCAATTTTTTGCTTTCTGTTTTCTCCAAGTTTCAGAGTGCTATCACAATCACGCTATCGGTTTCCCGCAAGTTATTCTAATTATTTATATTATTTTTTATTTAGGTATCCTTAACAAAGTTGAGACCAAATTGCATTTATTTTCACTACATATAACACTAATTTAAAAATTTCAATTTCTAGTGAATATCATTTCGTTGCAATTAAACTATGATAAAGGATTATCTTTGTGAATAACGTAAATTTTTATAGTACATTTTACAATGTTATGTTCAAATACAGTAGAATTTGCATATTAGCAAATAAGTCATTGGTGTTCAAATCACATGCTTCAATGTTCTTTAACCCAGCGAATAATGGTATTATAATAAATTATTAACTAACTTAAAAATAAAAACATTTCAAGTTGAATATATTATACTGTAGTTGGTGGTCATGTTATAATTGGGTAATATTAATACAGTTTAGTCAATGGTTCTAATGGTGCCCTGTTGATGCCTACCTAATACGAAGAAAGGAATTATAAGAATGCGGATTCACAATTCCGTTATGTGCAAAGCTGTGAGTGAAAATAGAAGGTATAAACAGCAGGAACTCATACACCTACTTAGTCTTGCTAATAAGCGAATCAATATCCTATTGGTGATTGAGAAGTTCTTGATATTAAGGGCATCCTATTAGGCAAATTCATCTGTATGTATTACATGTTTATTTTGTCAGTGCATCGTAAAACTTGATATTAATTGAATGTTGCTTTTAGGCGAATTTGACTGTATATATCGACAGTAGAATCATTCTTTAAAATATAATTCAAATAAATAAATATGTAAGTCATTATCTGCAGTATTTATTCATCAACAGAAATGATTCGATCTAAAATAACTGCTCATCACTCCAATACAATATTTTAAAATTTTAATCTACCGTATATACTCGCGTATAAGTCGAGAAATTTACGTCAAATTTTCAAGTCAAAATAACCACTTCGACTTATACGCGGGTCAAAAAACGTACAAATTAATTTTTAATGAAATTATTAAACCTTTTTTTATTTTTGTTACTTCGACTTATACGCGGGTTTCCAATTTAGGACTTAAAAACCTCTTAAAATTTACTCGACTTATAAGCGAGTATATACGGTAATTAATTTGGTTCCCACTATCTAAATTTACACAATTTTTCAAAAAAATTTATTTTATTTTTCAGAGCCAGGCTCAATTTCGAGTAACCAAACAAATTCAGAAAGCAAAAACTTTATGAAAATTGAATAGATTCTTTTAATTTGTTTTTTTGAAAACATCATGTTTTAGAAGAAAGACTCAATCATGGAGGAAGCAGAGAAAAAAATTGTTTTCGAGTGATCAGGAGATATTTTTGGCCGAAATATTGTGTTTTAAATATCACAAGTTCTGACGAGGCTAAATGGAGAGAATTACCTATCTTACCATTACCTGGTGTGTATGACTGCTAGAAATAAACGATTTGACTTTATTTTAATAAATATGTGAAGTTTATTTTAATAATCAGAACTTTCCCTGAATTTATTTTTTTAATTAAATTAAATCATCCAGGCATGCTAAATTTATAGCAAACTCAATAGCATTATTGGTGGAAAAAATATACAAATCAACAATTGATACTATAAATTAGTAAATAATATTATTTAATTTCTACCAGTTGAGCTAGCAGTTGAAGTCAAATACCAAAGAATAGTTGAAGGAATAATTAAAGAAATTGGTGATGATAGTTTTGCAGAAAAATTAATTGATATTTGTTTTACATGCAACAAAAATTATCTGGCTCGCATTGTTAGAACCGGCAAATTATGCAACATGCTTAATATGAAATGCTTGTATATCAATTCAATATTTCACATCGACAGAATTCGAGAGATGCATTCAGTTCCAATAAAGTATTAAAGGAATAGTTCTTATTGATAAACGGGTCGCAAAGCGATAATCATTATAAAAGATTATTCATAGACCTTTTTGACAAGACGCTGGACAATGAATGTATACTCAAAACTAGATATAACTAAACCTACTGTAAATCATGAACTTACAGCTTATGAATGATGAATTGAAAACAATTACAAGAGTTTTTATAAATTGTTTGAGGCGTGCTGTAACTCTTCCCTATTATGCAGAAAAACAAAGTAGTAGTTGTCAATGATTACATGAACTAGAATTACTACCTGGACGTATATAATACAAAGGCAGAGTGAAATGAAACAATAAGAAAATGGATAAATGTTGGTGTAAATATACAATGCTAGATTTAGCTGGCGCGTACATGGAAATTGAAAGTATGTAGAAATATCATACATGCATAATACATGGGAAATCACACGCCTTGGCAAGACTGGGTTTCTGAATTAATATTACAATATACATCAAGATAGAATTTATTAAACACGTGTTTGCATAAGATGGCCGATTAAAAAGAATGGATAAGATTAATATAAACGAAATACTTATTGGTGAATGAATAATTTCCACTTAAGTACTAAAAGAAATTGAGTTTTAAGATTACTATGACTGTTAAAGTCTTGAAATTATGTGTTATGAGTCAATAGAGCTAATGATATTGGCTGCTAGTTGAAATTTTTGTCATTAATTGAAGAATATTGGGCACATTTTTTCTATGAAAACTTGAATCAATCATCAATAAATTGTATTTTAAAAATAACGAATCAACTGTAAGAATTCACAACACATCGAGAACAGAAAGAGATTATAACCAAAGCTTCTTCTGGAATGTTTCTTTATAACGAGGGCTTGATATTATAAAACTAATGGAAAATATAAGTCAAAATATCGTACGTTTTAACATGTAAAAATAAAGCTGATATACCAACTCAAATGTATATAAAAATCCTATCAAAAGCGCATTATTTGGGAAGAGAGTAGTTGAAGTTGAAAAATCAATCTCTCGAAATAAATTAAATGGAAATTGTAAAGTGTGACAATCGATTCAAAGTTCAATGAAGGATATTTAAATTTAAGTCTTGCTCGATTTGCGATATGACAAGAAATAGAAATGAAAGTATAGAAATATGTCAAAATTTGAAACAAGCATTTTTTTAAATGATGGCCGTATAACGAACATACAGACAGGCAGACACACACTCACGATTATATATTAGAATTATATACTTAGAATATTATACTTAAATAATAATAATAAATTTTGTATGATAATTATGATACTTAAGGTGACCAACTATACTCATTTACTGAGTTTTGTACTATTTTTTCGCAAACCGTACTTTTTTTAAATCCTGTACTCTGAAAGTACTCATTTGTATAATTTTATACTCATTTGTATTTCTAAAACATTTTTTTAGATTATTTTATTTCAATTTTATTAATTAAATATTTAAAATTATTTTGACAATGATTTGATTTATTAGTTTAATTTTCATTTTACTTAAATAATATCAGATTATAATACTTATTTAAAATCAAAATAAAAAATATATTACTAATTATTTTATAATATAATTTTTAGATTATTAATTCAAATATGAGCGATAACAAAAGAAGGAAAAATCGTTTAAGCGAAAATGGAAATGATGACTCCTTGGTTAAATGCACAATCTGCAATAGGGAATGGATGCTGAACTTTAGAGCATTAAATTGTTTCAAATGGACCCTTCTAAATAGTAAAATTGAATGGAAAGAAGTTTCTTCAGCAGTCGAATTTGTAAGTAAAATTTGTAAGTAAAAGATATTGTTAGTAATGACAATTTTCTCTTTGAAGAAATTCGAATGGTAAATTTATATTTAAATGAAGAAAAATTGAAAAAAATGGAACGATGAGAAAATAGAACTTGACAAAAGATGGGTAGAAATCTTTCGGCCATTTTAGAGTAGAACAATATCCTACAGGAAAATTTAAAAGTTTTAATAGAAATTTCCTTATGTTGTCCAGGCACTAATGCTGCTGTTGAAAGGGTATTTTCACTAGGGAATGATTATTGGAGCAGTGAGAAGTCGCAACTTTCTGTAAAAACATTATCTGCCGTCTTAACGGTCAAATTTAATCTGCAAAATAAAAGTTTTTCGGATGTGGCTACAATATTAGACGAACATCCTCATTTAGCAAAAAAAATCAACTCCGAAGAAAAATATGTTTTTTAAAGAAAATAAAGTTTTTATCGTTTTTTCTTCTTTTTTTTCACCTATGAAATACTTGCAAAGTGTACTCTTTTTGAACAAAAAATAGTTGGTCACCTTATGATACTGAATCTACAAAGATGTATAAAAGAGATATTGGAAGAAAATCAAATTATTTAACTTTTAAGTGTCATTGAAAATCCAAGAATCCTCCTTAATTGAATTAGTTAAATTAACATAAAAGTGCATTAGTTCAAATATGTTTCATTTTCAGATTTCAAATTTAAATGGTATTTATAAAGTAACTGTTAAATGATAAATGCAAAATCATACTACAAATATATTCACATAAATGTGTTAGTTTTCATCAATTTCACCATTTAGCTGATGGAAAGCTGTGGGTAATGAAAATATTTCATTGTGTCTTAACTAAAGTCGTCGATTCGGAGTCGGCATTGTAATGGATTTTGGATGGAGTGAAGTCTATATCAATGAACCGAATTCCAAATTTAATTTTAAAATAAAAACATTGCCATCGCTATCAGTGGCGTAGCTAGAAATTTCGGGCCCCTATGCAATGAGTCATAAATGGGCCCCCTATACTGCATATACAAGTGAAATAGGTGCGGAGTCACCATAGCGCCGCAGGGAAAAAATTTTGGGCCCCCCTTGGAAGCACAATTGAATTAGACCAGGGTTTCCCAAACTTTTCCTGTGACGGAACACTTCGTAACTCTCGAAATTTTGATGGAACACCTTGTTTACTTTGTACGGTATGAGACCAGTGGCGTAGGCCTACCCAAGGTTATTTTAAGGGGGATGAGATAGTGTTAATTGAAAGAAGGGCTTATAGTTACAGAGGAGTTTTGCGCCGCAGGCAAAACCTTTTTTGGGTCCTCTTTGGAAAGACGATTTAATTAAATAATTAGAGCTCAATATACAATATAACAGTATAAATCGTTATAAAATGATAGTAATGTATCAGGGACAAATGTGTATAGCCGACAAGCGAAACAATTTTTTCGACCCCTATATGAATGGGCGATTTACTTAGATAACTAAAGTTGCTTGCTTATACAGTATATTATTAGCGAGGGAGAGGCAGAGGGGATTGCATAAATAGGTAAAATGCAGGTAAATAATGTACTTAATGCAATAAGTAAACAAAACAGTGGAGCTTTATTACATAAAACCACAAATCGATCATTTGGAGGTCCCTGTTGACTGGTGCCGGACCGTGCCGTTGTTTGACATTGTTTTCTGAAGGAAATAAGGAAACTTGGAAAAAAGGCCCCTTTGTCTTGTGGGCCCCTATACATTGCTTACTCTTGCTATATGGTAGCTACGCCACTGATCGCTATTTCTAAAATCATACGAACTTCAACTAAAAATTCAATTAAAACATTTTCAAATGCGCCCGGTTTCATAAATTAATTCTATTGGTTAATTTTGAATGCGTTATTTCGTAGCTATATTTATAAATTTGATATTAATTTCGTATAGGAAAATCGTTGTTCCCATCAAACTCACGTATGGCGCAAGAGAATATTAAATAAAAAGGATACATAGTCAATGTTCTTTACTCTTAATTACTAACTACAATAATAAATACCTTTAAATAAATATTATTTCATTAATGCACATGAATATATACAATATTTGCTGAAAATAAATTTATGACAAGTAAAGACATATCTTGAAAACTAATTAAATACACAATTTATTATCATAGGTAATTAAATTCATTTTAACTAAGAATTTGTAAAATAAATAGTTAATTTAAATAAACCTACCGTAATAAAATTCTTCATTTGAATTACTACATGCTGTACTTAAAATTGTTTTATTTTCAACAGATTTCATTTCAATTGTTTTTAATTTTATTCTAAGTCTTTTCTTTTGACCTCTAGAAAGCTTAGATGATGTCTCGTCTAATTCTTCTTTTGCAATCGATCTTGATTCTGAAACTAAACTTGATTGTCTTGATCTACGAACTTCAACTTCATCCTTCGGTATTTTTGACCAAGTTGCTTCATGATAACTCTCTTCGTCTACTAATATTTCATCATCAACTTTTCTTAAAATTGGTTTTGAAGGAGATACAAAAATATTTGGTTTAGTTTCTCTATTTGAATCTTCAAAAATTTCAGGGCTGGATTTGATCTCGATATGTTTACACTTATATGATTTTTCCACAATTTCATCATCGTTATTTGTCTGTTTATTCAATTTACTGATATTTAATTTTCTTTTAAGTTTTTTTTTATTATTAGAGGTTTGATTAATTATTGAATCTCCATTCATTTTATCACTTGAACCTTTAAACCAAAAAAACAAACAAATGGACGCAAATCCTAATATTACAACTGCTATTCCTGTGATAAAAATATCAGAAAAGTTAATTGTTAGAAATTCTAATTCCATTATAAAATATTTTAAATATTTATGATAAATAGTAATTTTAAATATTTTTTAAAATACAAATAACGTTTAGCAAGTTAAACAAAACATATTCCACTGTAAAATTACTCTTATTGGCGACATATAATAAATTTTACACATTTACCTTAACTAATTAATAATTATTATTTATTTAACTTTTTGTTAATAAATATTTTTATTAATGTATACAAATACAAATTAATTTTTGAAGATCTCAAATAATAAAATAATATATCAATCCAAATTTAAAATTTAATAATTAAATTTAGTATTAAGTTTAAATATTTGTAATTATATTTTTATTTAACGTGAAATATTTGAAGAATAATGCTACTCAAACAGTTAAATGCATCCAACAGATTGTTGAGATAATTCTAGTTGTCATGACAACATCAATTACAGTAAATTTACACGAGTCAAACAGGGAGAGATCATTTTAGACAAATCCAATCACTATTTTCATTGCTTTCATTTCTTACTAAAGCAAAATTTTGTTACCAATTATAAATCGCTTTTCAATGATTGGTCTAATAATTTCCTATTGATTTTTCTGTATAAAATATTAAGAAATATAATTATATATAAGTTATATATAAATTTTGATATTAAGTCTCTTCAATAATATTTTAATCATTCTTTTTCGCAACAATGGTGACATTTGCAGGATTTAAAATTATAAACAATAAATGATTCCAGAACTTTCTAATTAAATTAATCAATGAATTGAGAAATTTTATTTTGTAATTTATCAAAATTTACAATTTGATTTATGACGTCTGACATAGCGAAACGTCAGCGGACGGTACCCAGCTCAAAAATATATGAATTTCAGTGGCGCAGAAATATTCCGGAAGAATTAAGAAAAGGAGCACTATTTGATTTCTATGATGATGTTAGTTTTGGTTTTGAAATTTTTTTGAATTTGTATTTTTATAATTTATTTTTTAAAAGTTTAATACTTAAAAAATTTTTAAAAATTAATTTATTCTTTATTAATGTTCTTTATTGATATAATTTATTATTTTCGCTTCTATTTCTCTTCGATTTTCGCCGATTGATTAGCTGATCAATAATATCAATTTAGATATAAATTTTCGGCGCATCCTTTATCAAGTGTTAGTAATATATAATAACTTCGGCATTGACACACACCCATCAATTGGCATCTGAAAAAAAAATTATTTTATTTTATTTATTATTTGAAATATTTTTTATCTTCAAAATTTCAATTGCTTTTAAATTGCTATTAAGCTTTTCCGATAAAAATTTAATAATTATTTTATTTTAGAGAGAAATTTTTTTTAAAATCGAAATGTTGTAAATAAAAAATAAAAAATAAAATTATGACTGATGATATTTTTTATTAAAATTTAAATATGCTTTTTTAGTAAATAATTAGAAATAGTTTATTGAATAAATTTATAATAAAAAATATCAAGAATTTCAGAAATTATTAAATATTATAAAAAAATCAAATATAAAACGTCTGGAAGTATATTTTTACAATTAACTATTTACTTTATTTAATAAGGAAAAAAAATATAATTAATATGTCTTTAAAAACATTATATTCTATTTCAAACAAGTAATAAACTTTTGATTATAAAATTTAAAAAAATCATATTGAAACTATTTATTGTAAAACTCTCATTTTATTCTTTCCTAAAATTTACCAAGAAATTAAAAGAAAAAATTTCCGACATTTTGACATTTGTAGATAAAATCAAACAATTTGCTTTACTACATAATTAAATGCCACAATTAAAACGAATTTTAAGAAATTTTGAACAATTGGGTCTAAGAACAAAAACTTCAGTTTTTATATCGAATGAAACATTTAAAACATATTTCAAAGGCTTTTAAATTATCAAACTCTCCAGTTAATAGACTAAATATATGGTAAATGAACGAAAGATAAAAACATAGATTTGTATAAATTTTGGAACCTAGGATATAACGGGAAGTGTATCAGAATTCTTTTACATATTGTAGATTGTATTATAATTATAATAACTTTAATAAAGGTAGGTGGTCAAAATTATATAATCTAAAGATCATTATTTAAATTAATTAACGCACAAACTGCATCCTCCAGTTGAACATCAGTTTTCATTAATTCATTTAGCTAACTCAGTTACGTAGACTATATTGAAGTGTCGTAACCCACCTCCGTTTGGTTATCATTTGTTATGTTTATTATGTCTATACTGGTCATATAATTCAAGTATAATTATATTTACAATAAAGTAAATTTTTTTTCAATACCTTTATTTACTAAATTATGAATTATCTCAATTTATTTATAATTAAATTATTATTCCATCATTTGCAAAAAAAGAAAAAAGGTAGTTTTAATATTAAAAAAATCACTTGCTAGAAAAAATTTACAACAAAGAAAAAAGAATGTCAGACACTATAAAATTTCGATCAATTTCAGAAAGAGAGGAATGCATTTGCAAATATAGTAAAAGTGTTGAGGATACCTAAATAATATAACAAAAATAATTATTAAAGGCGTAAAATGATTAAAGGAAATGATGATAAATGAATGATGTGTTGTTCTAGAACTCAGTGAAATAAGGGTGGAAGAGAGATGTTGAAATATGAGAAGGGAACAGAAGAAAATCAATAAAAACCGATAATTAAATAAAAGAAGGCCATTCTTAAAAAACAAGTACAAGCTCAAAAGAAGCAAAACAAAAAAAACAAATTTTAAATTATCTTGTTATCTTGATGGAGAAAAAAAAGACAAAACGGTAAAAAATACATATCTAGACAACTGTCAGAGATTACGGAGTGCCAAATGGAAAAGGTTAAAAAATGGAATGCATTATTAATAATTGCCATTAGATGACAAGGTATAAAAATTGGACACAAACTAGGAGAGACGAGAAAAATTTACGACGGGAGAAGTTTGCGAGAAATTTACTAAAGGAGAAATTTGCTAGGAGATTTAAATTTACGAGGAGATCAATTGCTGAGAATCAGTAAAGCAGTCGAAAGAGAGACGAGAAGAAAACTTGTGTTTTGAATTAATAAATCAGAAGTAGTTGATGAATTCAAATCAAGTTAAAGGCAATCAGATCAATTTTGCGAATCGCCCGTTACCCGCAGTAGTCAAGTGGTTGTGTTCTTTGAGTATTGTTGTGCTATTCTTATCAAAAATTTATAATAAGCATTTGAAATATTTGAGGTGCGCTAAAAATATGTATCGTTGAATTCATTGTAATCAATTATGATAATCAATAAAGTTTTTCGTCGTTGGGTTTGTCATTGTTATTAAATAATACGCTCGCAGTCAGACCAGTAATTGGTAGTTTAATACTAACTGACCAACTATAATATATCCAACAAAAGTAATAAAAAGTATACAAATAAATTAATCATAATAATTTCAAATTTAGTGTTATACAATGGATAGTCCCCGCCAAAATTCATATTCCAGATGGAAATCAGCATATTTTATCCGTAAAGAATAATAATATTCTAAATGACACTTTTTGACTTTTATTAATAATTTTGTGGTTAGTTTAAATAATATCTAAAAGATTTCCAATGGTAAATTAATATTCAACATTTCTTTTTCCAATATCAATAATTGTTTGTTTTAATTCGCGGTTTCATTAAATTTCTCTAAAAATAATGTAAATAGCATGTTTAGCAAAAATAATGAAAATTTAGTGAAGATTTTAATTACTAAAAAATATTCTGTTGTGATTCGAAGTTTTAAATAATTATTTTATATCATTATCTATTATCACAAACAACCACCTTCAAAGGGTCCGGATCACTATGAAGTTGCTAGTTCAGAATTTTACCAATTTCATTAGCAGCTTAAATGATCCCCTACTTATATAATATCTCTAAGCTCAGAACAATTTGTACAATTTTTGATACGTTCTCGGTTTAATATGAACCTTTAATCGTTAGTTTATACATTTAGTGTAATTTATTTGAAACATTTTTGCATCACTGGTTACATATACAACGTGTTGGAGGTTTTGATATAACGCGGTCTAAAATTTTCTAATTTTTTGATTTTGAGAAAAACATTTTATATGCTAAATTTGTTTTGGAACCAGTGCAATTGGAAAATATTGGCATATTTTATAAAAATTCAAAAAAAACAATTATGTGTCTGTAGAAACCTCGAAATATTTTCTAAATATATATTTAAGAAATTTAGTCTTAGTAGTCTAAGTCTATATTGTATCGTATGGTGTTTTTAGTTAAATTTAGTGCCCGTTTTCCCTTTGGATAGTATATTGAGAATAATAACTATGTTAATCTAAAGATGAGCAGCCTAGTTTCTGATAAGTCGAATTTGGAACGTTACTCAATTCTTCATATGTCACCTTAATCTAGCAAAACGCGATGTGTTTAATGCGACACTTCTGGATTATACGAAGGTTTCTTGTACTTTGATAATTCCTAAAACGCCTTGTGTAAAATGAAGATTTTTTTTGAAGATTTTATCCCTCTTCAATTTATATTTTTTATTTTTTATTTTGCAAATAACCCATAAAAAATAAGCATAACGGATATTTAGAAAATGCCATATTTTTCCAATTTAGGCATCATTGAAACTTTAACGTCACTGTTAAAATTACATGAAAACATTGTCTTCGGCAGAGGTGTTGAACTCGTCTCAAGTATGACAAATTTTAGAATATTCTGGCGTAAAAAGATTCTTTACGATTGGTTTCCAGCAACGCACTCTCTAATATTCCAGAAATATTACAAAAACATTAATTTCAAAAATCACATTTAATATATTTACTAATTTCCTAATCTTAATTAATAAAATTTTAGTGTATAAAGGTAATAATTTTTTAATACCCGCGAATTTCTAATAAATTTCATACATGACACTCGACCAGACCGAATTAACATCTTCATAGACCCTAAGCTATTTTACTTTTGGAATTCTGATCCAGTATTACTAAAAGAATTTTTTAAATAAATAATTTTTTAAATATAAGTCGCACACAAAAGTTTGAAGCACAAAAATATTTAACCTATTTCGCTGGTTAACCAAAATTTATCATACAAGTCACTGTTTTGTATTAGTCACACTCGTCTTTAAATAGAAAAAGTAGTAGCGACTTATACGCCGGAATATACGGCAAATGACTTTTGTTTTGCACAATAAATATTGAATTATTTCAATTTCAAAATAGTTACTTTTTGTATTTCGATGTTGTATTTCTATTTTGAATTTCGATTTTTGTGTTTTCTAAGTTTTCGTAGATTCTAGGTACAGAGCCTATGACATAACCCGACCCTGCCTCATAATGTGAAAGGTTATACATTTCTGGTTGACAAATTGTTAACAAATTTCCTGAGATTATAAGATAGTAAAATTACAAATTTTTCAATTGTATAAATATCTGTCCACAATTAAAACCTAAAAGAAATAAATGATATTTTACTAAATAATTTGAGACAGAAAATATGTAGTTCTTTCAAAAACTTTACACCGTCGTCCCATAAAACTAATTTGTTGGTCTCTCCACAAGTGAAATGAACTAGCAACAGTACATTTACTGACTCGGGCAGATAGTAGTATCTCTGTTCTCATATTAAAGTTTCAGTAAAATTTCAAAAATCTAGGAAAAATTCTCTGAGAACTCAAAGTTATTTTAATAAGTTACTGGAAAATGGACATATAAATAAACTCATAATTTAATCATAATTTAATTAAATTAAAAATTAATCTGTTCCTTGGAATTTTATAATATAAATAAAATACATTCAAAGAATGTAGTAAGATACTTTAATAGTAAGTATAAAGTGATGATTTCTTGGTAGCAGCATTAATTAAATTTTAAAAAATTAAGCCTTTTGCTGCAAATAATATATTTAATACAAATGACAAAATTGATATAGTCGAAAAATTTTTCATTTGTATTAAATATATTATTTGCAGCAAAGGCTTAAATTATCATCTAATTGTTTAAAACTTGAATAGTAATTTAGCAAAATAAAAGAATTATGGCAAAGCGTTTTTTAAAAATTCCATTTGTTTAAATATATAATCCAATTTAACAAACTGCAAATTACATTTTTCAAAAAACAAAATTATTTTTTATTGGTGATAGATAGTATCTTGATAATATAATGCTTAAACAAAACTTATAAAATATTTTTTTCTTATAAAATATTTTTGCTTACAAACGAATTTTTATGTTTTTAAAATTTAATATGAAATATTAGCATAAAATATATTTTTGTTATTTTTTAAATGAGGTTATTCTTATTTTTTCAATATAGATTTTTGGGGCGTTACCGACACAGTACACTTTTTCACACCGATATGACCCGTTCCGCACTGGGTGCAATGCAACCAGTCGATAAAATCAAACAAACTTTCAAAATAAAAATATTTTATATTTACTTCTGTGGTTGATTCAATACATGTCTCAACTCATTATTTGTTCTTTATACAAAAAAAAATTCACAAGTTTGAACTTTCATTTTTGTATTTATTGGATGGAGAGATATTGAGTAAGCCACAAGTGTATAAATCAGGAGTCTCAAACACGCGGTCCGCGGGCCATATGTGGCCCTCAACAACACCTAGCATTTAACAAAAATGTAAAATTTAAATTCTTAATGAATCTATAAATTTTATTTAACAACAAAACATTCATAAAAAATTTTGATGCGGCCCCAAATTGGTGTTCTTGTCATAAATTGGCCCTCATAGTGAGTTGAGTTTGAGACCCCTGGTATAAATTAAGATTTTGTTTCAACTAAATACATTTTCAATTTAGAAAAACTTACAAAAATACGTTATAGTTTGTTAGTTTTATTAAAATATATGAAATTGAAATAGTTTTATACACAAATTAGTTAATTAAAATATATTTAAAAATGACCTCTTCTTTGATGGTTCCTTGGAAGGGGTCAACAAACATCGAAGTATACTTATATCATAAAAAATTCATAAATTCTTTTAAAAAAATGTTTAAACAAATTTTCAATGAGAATACACAATATATTTATAGCACAAAAGTAATAAAGCATTAAATTCTTTTTACCTAGATTTGAATTGGACAGAAAAGACTGAATAAGTTTTCTATTTTAAAAAAAAACGAAATAATTCTTTTAAAAATGACATTAACAACAAAATTTGGCATAATACATGTTATAAGTAGAACAATTAAAAGAAATTAAAAAGAAGTAAAAGGAAAAGTGAATTCAGAAAGTATTTACATAAGTTTGCCAGGGCATTCAAGATTTGTACTCAACTGAATGTCAGATCTAGAATAAATATACTTTATATTTGATTTAAAAGCGAATTACAAATTTTGAACAAATAAACTGGTTACATGTGTGCAAGGGGGGGTTCATTCCTTGACTATGCCATATATTACAGTGAAATGTGGTATTATTATGCACTTTTACTAGTTGATTATCCCTATTGTTTGTTTTTCAATTCACTTTTTTTCATTTTCTTCAGACTAAGTCAATATTTTGTTTTATTCTATAAAAAAGAAATGCAAATAAAAAAAATCGAAACTGAAAATAGATCAATGGTGAAAAATACAACATATTGAGCTGATAATATTGTTCATCCGTGTTCTCAATATTCTAATTGAATTTATGTTAATTTTCAACCTTAAAAGATAATATTTATCAACAATTATTTAAACAAATTTTAAAATAATTTATTTGAAATATTCATAATAAAAGTAGTAAAACAAATTAAATTAGATTTTCTATTTTAATTACAAGCCAAATATTATTAAACATAAATTAGAATTTTAATAAACTTTAATTATTTTATTTATATATTATATACTTTGAAATTTTATTTTTCCTTTTAAAATTTCATTTACCTGTAGCTCCATAAATTTATCAAATTATCTATGTTGAGAGCAACCTTTTTTGCACTATTTTTTTCAATTGTGACTTTAGAAGAATTTTTGATAATTATTGCAGTTTTGTCGGGATTTAATAAAATAATTATCTGCTTATTATAATCACTAGAGCATCACAAATCCTTGAGTTTGAGTGTTTTATAGCGTGCCTGAAGGCGGCAAAATATTGCAAACATAAATAATTTTTATAAAACTTTTTTCTTTTTCAGTCTTTCCTTTTTAATATTATTAATAGCAATTCTTTAAGCGATTCCAAAACTAATTTGCTTTTTTTTTCAGCTGAAGACTGATAATTTACTTTCAAATCTTTACTTTTGTCTTTATTTTAAATTCATTTTCTTAATGAATGCCTATAAACGTTGAATATTGAGAATGATTTTTTATTTTTTTTATTTCTTCAATTTGCAGACCTTTTAAAATACTATATTAGCCAAATTATAAGACGAGGTTTTTCATCCAGAAATATAATTAAAAAACAAGAGCCGTTTTATATTCCGACTTTTCGTTTGTCAGAGTTTTCGTGCATGATTAAACACAGACTAATGGGTCTTAAAAATGTATTAAAACTTGAGACTGGTACTATAATTGGGGTCCTCAGATATGTGGGTTAATACTTTACTTTATGTTTGAATTTTTACTGGGATTCTTGACAAAATGTTTTTTTAATAAATAATAACAAATGTCATTATAATCAGTATAAATAAAATGAAATAATATTATTATTTATTTTTAAATATTTTTAAAATAATGTTAACATCCTAATTTTTTGATTTTATTTTTACTCATTTTTCACAATAGTTTATATTACCATGATTTTATTTCATTTATTTTCATATATTATTGATTGGCGAAGAATTGTTTCTTAAGAATAAAATATAATAAAAAAATAAAGGTGAGACATTATTAAATGGTGAGGAATTATTTGAGATTTTAGAGTATAGAACATTTTAATTCTTTTTTTGATGCTTTGATTATTTAATTTCAAACTAAATCCAAAATCATTTTGATCAATGGATCATAATTGGTAATAATTTGGAGTCGGAATTGAATTTTTTTCAGAATTTTTTTTAATGCTTTTTTGAATAGTCAAACAAGATCTGAATAAAAAAAGATGTGGTCAAGGAATCTTTGAAGAGTAATGAGTAACCTTTTCTTGCCTGACTATTTCTCTATTAGAAATCCCAATACGACGAGAAATAGATGCATATATTAAAATAAAAAAACAAGTTTAAAAAAGAAAAAAATACGGAATTCGACTACTGGTCAATATTTTTTTGCACAAAATACTCGGTCCTTGGCATAAAAAAGATTAAGAAGCAATTAAAGTGAACTCATTTTCCATTTCAAAGATCCATGGTCCAGTTTTAGAATCTGAAGATGCGTCTTCTGTTTGTCGAGAAATATTTTAAAAAAATGGATAAAACCGCCGTTACTCTCACATAAAGAAATGATAATAGTAAAATATATTACAACTAAATGTGCAATCTCCCAATAAGACAGCTTGTTTAAGAATCTTTGAGAAACGAAATTAATTTCGAAACACTTTTCTAAGACCATGAGTTTAAGTGACGAGAATATGGTGTCCCAGATGATATTTAAAAATAATTTTCCTTAATTTTTAGAAAAACCACCTCAAGAAAATAAATATTTTTAAAATGAGAACCGACTAAAAAAAGAATACATACATTTTTAGCTTATTATATTGTTTTATTTATTTTGTAAATTTCTTTTTCTTAGTGTTATGTAAATTAATAAATTTATTTAAAATTTTTCTTTAATTAATTATTATTTCACTTTTTCTCGTTTCAATTAGTATCTTATTTTTTAAAAAATTTATATAAAAAAATTGTTTTAGAAAAGTGCATTGAAAGCCCTTACTGGCTCATATCTAAAATAATTAACATAAAAATAACTCTGATCTCTAAAATAAAACTGAAGTTGGAAACATTTTCTATTAATAATAACTTGTAGTAATGACTTACATTCTAATGTTTATGTATATTATTCATATAAAATTCGTCATTCTTTCATTATTCTTTTCAACACTCAAAAATAAACCTTTCGCATGCGGTACTGATTATAATAAGTAGATGATAATTAGGTTTTAAAGCTTATTCAGAGAATATTACAATCAGAACTGTAACTTAAAAATAGTCATACAATTATAACTAATAAATAATAGTTAGTAGAGTCTCATAAAATATTAAAAGTCTTCTATTAATTATATCAACAATTAAAGCATTATAAGAACTTTTATCAATTTTCACCACTGATTTCTTTTCCATTCACATATTTATTAAAACTCAGTAAACATATCGATGTTTTTTGATATTCATGGATTTTCGGCACTGCCTTTGAAATATTTACATTTGAAATATTATTTTTACTCTTCAAGCAAAAATCAAATGCTCTTTTATGATAATGGTCCAGTAACTGGTTTGTCTTTGTATCATTCTTTGGATTTCTAGTACTATATAACGCCACATCACCCTTTTTTTTGAAGTTCACTCGCATTGGTCTATTTCTTTTAGGTTGAAGCACATCTAATAATGTTACTGTCAGTACTATTCAAAATAATTTTTGTGACCATACATTTAAGTATAAATGACTTATTAAAGTACTAATTCGGTGTTGTATGCCTTGTAACACTGTTATTTTCTTCATTTATGATAATATAGCATGTTTTGGAACCTTTTAAAACCGTCCTGTTCCAGGATCATGATCCTCAAAGTCAGCTAATCAATTCTTTATCATATTTAAATATTCAGCCATTTTTATGGTTTCAAATTGATTCATTTGTTCATTTTCTTGCTGTTCTTTTGAAAAAGAGTCTTCTTTTCTCAGTCCCTTGAGTTTCAATAAAACTTCGTTGCTCATTTCCATTTAACTGACGAAATCCTCTTCAAGATTTAGGTTCAGTTCTTTGTAAATTATTTTATATTATGACAACGAACGTTATAAGAAGTTTAGTAAGAATCCACGTAAATTATGGTATTAGAAAAAATAAGGTCCATTCAGCCAGCGACAGTCTAAATGTAACGCAAAAATATAATAGAAAAATACAGCTGAAAAAGTACTAGGTATAAACCATGTATTGCATATGGTAATGTAAAAACATAATGATAAATTTATTCAAAATCCTATTGAATTTAAAAATAAGTTCTCACACCCTCTTAACATGTGTTTATATTTCTTTATATAAGAAAATACATCTATTTCAAAATAATCTTTTATTAAAAAACACAAATTACATCGCTAACGCCCGTACTCAGATTATGCATACGCGTGTGAGTGTCGATCAACTAGTTTCGTATTGTTTCTACTGCATTTTCTGGTAAATGCGATGTGCTAAAGTCAAGGTACATAGTATAAGTCTCAAAAGTCGATGCAGCGTTCGTTGGTTTCTCATATGCGATAGTTTTCATCAAAAATTTAGAAACTCATCTTGGTACCCAGGTTAAGAACTACTGTTTTAATAGGTCTAAAAGACAAAGTATATTCAAGAAACTCTAAAAAGGCTTTAGAGTTAGTACAGAGTGCCAGCGAAAGTTTTTGCTACTACAAACTGCAGATTCAACATCTACTGACAATTAAAGAACATTTTCTATAACAAAAATCTTGCACATAATAGTTTTTCTAAAGTAAAAATTTTCAAAAAAACAAATTAAAATTTAAAAAAAATTATCATTTTGATAAAGTTAATAGATTATATCAAATTTCATTTATTTATTTTATATTATTTTGCTTTTGAAATTAAATATATTGAAATGTTAATTTTAATTTAAAAATGAGTTTTGTTTTAATTTTATTTCACATCATATTTTGTCAAAATCTACCGGTTTTACCGGTAATATGATTATAAATTTACCGTTTACCGGTTATAGAAAAACTCCGGTTAAAAGCGGAACTATAGTAAGTACACAAAAATAAATATTTACACTAAAGCCAAAAATATAATTTATTAAAACAAAAATCACACTAATATCAAACGTCAATTTTTTTTTAGACCAGGTGTTTCTTTTAGCATATTTATGTTTTAAATATTGTTTTAATTATTACCGTTCAATTTATATAGCTCGAAATTATTTAATTTTTAAAATTATTTTTATTCACAATAATATATTTTTTAATCATTAATTTTAATATTTTAGGAACTGAATCTTTTAGAAGTAAATTGTCTGGTGAAAGTTGATGAGTTTGGATTCTTTCTTTCATGGAAAAGTGAAAAATCGGTAATGATCAAAAAATTATTACTTTTAACAAATATATTTACGATCTATTTATTTACCAATTGGAACCCCGGAAAAATCACAGGGATTGCACAACTTCAAAATCAATTTATTAAGTTACGTTATCAGGATATTTGTTTTACCTTACATTTGCAAAGTTTACTTAAATCTAACCGAACTTTTATAGTTGCATATTTTAGTTTTGCAATTTTCAAATGGTGGTATGCAGAAACAAATACAAAAAAAAATTTTTAATCAATTTATGAAATTAATTTGATTTTAAAATGTAAATCTTTTTGCTAGCTCTACCCTTATGAGATACCGAGGTAAATATCTGTGTATAGCTGGTTTTTCAGCTTTGATCGAGATAAAACCATACAGAACAAAGCTGGACATCGAACTAGATTTGTGATTGAAACTGACAAATATAAAACCAGATATTGCTAATCTGTGCTTGTCAAAAGAGGCGCACAACTCACATTAATTAAATAATTTTCTTGTTGATATATGTTTAAATAACAAATATTTTTTAAAATTTCTGTTTATCTCTAACTCTAATAAACCATAACCATGAATGCACTCACAATTAGTTTAACTGCTTTTTAGCATAAAATTCAAGTAAATTTTTTGTTACTATGATATTATCTCAAAACAAAATGCGTTGTCGGTTGGGGCTCAGCTTCAGACTCATCATCCCCCAGATTCATTGCATGGGGTCTTCACGTCCACTTCTTACTTTTGATCTGATTTTTGGTTATGGTATGCCAACATTCGATTTTTCCACCCGGTTTAAAATAAAGTTAATCCATTTTCAAGATTTTCTTCTCAATGTAAATCTCAAAATTTGTTTTCATTGAATTTCATTTTCAAAATAACGCTTTGTACGCTTGCGTAAATAGGAATCCGCTTGGGAAATTTTCTGCTAAATAACGCAAATCAAACATTTTCAATGTGATTTTTAACAACACCAAGTTTTGCACTTCTTTCTATTTCATTTATAGTTAATTATAATATTTTTATAAATAAATAGTAATTCCAAAACTTGGTATGGGCCACAGTATAAATTCTACCGGACCGTATGTTGAGTAGGCCGGCTGTACAACAACATTTTTACTCCTATTGAAGTAATGCAACCCAACAGATTAGATTATAATTCTTTTGATATATTATGAAACTATTATCAAATCCTGATATGTCTTATTATCCTTGGACATTCTATGATCTAGGAATGCTAACATTACCAGATAAAGAATATATCGTATTTTCGACAATATTATGTGATGCGGCGACTTATATTAGAAACCCCTTCCTATTTTGGATATTGCAAAAGCTATAAAATTTGCTAAACATAAAATATTGCAAAAAATGAATTCTATGGAGTTGATTTTTAAATTTCAAAGTGAGGAAAAGATTACAATAGATGTATTTATATGTTGAAGGTGCAGACGTTGATAAGGATGATCAGTTGTAAGAGGCCATAAAG
>CAUHTR010002780.1:0-54218 GCA_959609185.1 Schmidtea polychroa | reverse complement strand
TTTTTGTGATAATTATTTAATTAAATCCATCTTTAGATCCATCTTTAAATTTGCAGCAAAAATCTTGAAACTAACAATATATATATATTTAATCGAAGAATTTCTAAATAACAAGTTTTAATTAATTCACAAAATCCGCCAATTCCAAATTATTTAAACAAACAGATATCTAACTCTCCCCTTCTTAAGACTTTTTCCACTTCTTCAGCCTACTCGATTCTTCTTTCGACTCGTAGTTCGACTCGATGAGGTGATAGAAATCTGGCGATTTTATATGGGCCATCGTATTGCATACCATCCTTGTGCCTGTTCTGCAGCTCTTTACGTACGAGTACCTCCTCCCCCACCTCGAAAACACGAGTGCCCCTCTTTGTCTTATCCATAGCTCTCATAGTGTCTGCGACTTTACTCGAATTAAATCTCGCGTCTTCGATTCTTTCGCTTCTTGATATCTCGGCTTGTTTCAGGTTAGAGTGTAGGTTAGTTAACACTCCGTCCATAAATTATCTCAATTGGTGATAAACCTGTAGCACTTTATCGACTGCTATTTATAGTGAACTCTATTCTGGGTAGAAGTTCGTGTCAGTTTCTCTCTTCACATCCGCCTGCCAATGTTGCTGCAATAAGATCTCTTATCGTTCGTATGGCTCTTTCGGCTAAACCATTTGATTGGTGCTGGTAAGGTGAGCTGAATTCCTGTTTGATTCCAAGTTTCTGTAGTTTCTGTCTTAGGAAATTCCCTTCGAAATTTCGGCCTCTATCTGTTAAAATGCTCTTCGGTTTTCCAAATCGATAGATCCAACTATTAAGTATTGTTTTGAAAATGGTCCCTTCGTCTTGCTTTGTGATTGCAGTTAAAGAAATCAGTTTGCTAAAACGGTCCACCATTACTACCATATATTTTTTCATGGCGTTTATTTCCATGTAAGCCACATCTATAACAATCTGTTCTAGGAATTCAGAGCTATATCTAGGAATAAATGTTTCCTTGGTTCTTGTCTGATCGATCTTTCTCTTAGCGCAGATCTCGCAACCTCGTAAACAGAGTTGGATTGTTTCTTGCATTTTCGGCCAATATCTTTTCCATATAATGAAATAATTTCTTAACTCCAATGTGACATAGTTCTTCATGTAGTGTTGTTGTTAACAGGCCTGCAAATGTTTCTGGGACTAACATTAAGATATTTTTGTTCTTTTCTACTGTTATTAATCTTCCATTAATTCGTGTATTTTTTACGTTAAAAAGAAAACAATTCTTTTTCTCCCGTGTACATCCATTTTCCAATATCTCTCGCAGCTCTTGAAACCGAATGTCCTTTTGTTGTTGTTCCCATACTTTTTCCATAGCTTCTGTTCTTTGGATAGTATATATATATATATATATATATATATATATATATATATATATATATATATATTATATATATATATAATCTTTGATTTTCCTTGCTTAGCTTCTTCATGTCTTGTTTGACACTTGGTGCAAACCATACTTTTTAATCTTGATAGTCCATCTGCATTCGAGTGTTCTTCGCCTTTCCGATATTTTAGTTCAAAATCATATTCCAACAGGTTAGTTAACCATGTTTGGAACTGCGGAATGATTGGCGTTTTTGTAGTGTTCATGAAAACCAATGCCTTGTGGTCGGTGCGAATTATGAGTTTTTTCGAGTACAGATATTCTCTAAAATGCATGACGTATTCATGCACGGCGAGCAGTTCTTTCCTGGTTACACAGTATCCCTTTTCATGTGATGACATATGTCTCGAGCCATAAGCTATGACAGATTCTTCTCCATCTTCTGTAATTTGACTCAAAACTGCACCAATGGCTCCGAAACTAGCGTCTGTGTCTAAGATAAAAGTCCTATCTTCTCTTGGAAAATCAAGGATAGGTGCTTCGCACAACCGTCTCTTCAGAGTTTGGAAGCTCTCATTGCATTCTTTAGTCCAATTTATATCTTTATCGCATCCAGATGTTGCAGCGTATAATGGTTCGGCGATTGTGGCATAGTCTTTGATGAATCTTCTATAGTAGTTCGTTAATTCGAGAAACGATCTCAATTGTTTTGAACATTTTGGTACTTCTGCTTTCTCGATCTCTTCCACTTTCTTCCTGTTTGTCTGGATACCCTTCTCGTTAATTGTGTGACCAAGGAAACACAATTCTGTTTTATTGAATTTGCATTTTTCTGGATTTATCTTCAGTCCTGCCACTTGAATTCTTCTGAATATTTCCCTTAATAGTTCATCGTGGTCTTTTTGACTTTTACCATATACCAAGATATCATCTAGATAAACTACTACTCCCTTGAATAGCATTCCTTCTAGCACTGTGTGCATCAGTCTCTGGAATGTCACAGGAGCTGCTGCTAAGCCAAACGGCAGTCTATTGAAGCAAACAGTTAATCAAAATACACGCATTCCGATTGGATACACCAAACACCACTGAGAACCGTTTCTATAATATAACAAAAAAATCAATAATTTTACATAAGCAAAGGGGTATATTATATAATGAAAATGATCAAGGTTGTACGCAGTACCAAAAGTTTAGGAAACACTGATCTAGATAAACAACTACTCCCTTGAATAGCATTCCTTCTAGCACTGTGTGCATCAGTCTCTGGAATGTCGCAGGAGCTGTTGCTAAGCCAAATGGTAGTCTATTGAAGCAAAATTGTCCTTCTCTTGTACTGAATGCAGTCATCTCTTGAATTTCTGGAGCTAACTCCACTTGATAATACCCCTGACCTAAATCGATTGACGAAAATATTTTTGCATTCGCGAGACAGTCTAGTAAGAATTTGGTGTTAGGCATAGGAAATGACTCTTTTTCTGTTATGGAATTTAAATCCACTATAATATACACACATCCGATAGATCCATCTTTCTTCCCTACTATCACTAACGGGGCATTCCAAGGACTCTTGCAACACCGAATAACATTTGATTTCATTAACTCTTTTATCAGTTCTTCAATCCTTTTCTCCATGTGCATTGGTTGACGTCGAGGATGTTGCATTATTGGGCCTCCTGTTATCCGCATCTCATATCGAACTAAGTTTGTAAATCCCAGATCGAATTTCGAAGCCATAAAAATTCCGCCGAATTCCCTGATCATTCCTTCAATATCTTTATTATTCTCACCTGCCATCGCCACTAGTGCTTTATTTATTCTTTCTTCATCAGTGTAAATTTTGTTTATCAATGACGTTTCTATATTATTGATTTTCACTAACTTTACTCCAAACTCTTTTATTGTATCAATGCCCCCTATGAATTCGGGTTTGATCTCTTTTACCACTACTACTGTGATTATTTTGGTCTTCTGATTCCATGTGGCCGGTATAGTCATGTATCCCATTGCTTCTTCACCTCAAGTTGAAAAAACTCCGCACAATAATATCATACTACGTTTAAGTTCTGGTTTGCCTATTTTCTCCCACAAACTCTTGCTCATGACTGTTACTGATGCTCCAGAATCCCATAACATCTCTGTTTCGGCACTATTCAACATTATTTTACTCCAATTTCTTCTATCTTTCGTCTGGTACATCTCTTCTTCTGCCTCGTCTCTTCGTCGTTCATTTCTTATTTCACAATTTATTGTCTTGACTCCACCGACGAAATGAAACCCATGGAGTCGCTGATGTTTTTTCCGTCTTCTCTCAATATAGTATATTTTTCAGGGACATTGTATCTATCTTCCATGTCGCTGTGAGCAGTTCTGAAATCCTGGCTGTTCTCGGTGTAATCTCTTGTTTCAGATTTTGAATCTTCTTCTTCTATGCACGCTATTCTTTGATATCGGTGTGGAACATCTTTCCGTAACGAAAAACAATCTCGGAACCCGTGTCCTTCCTTGCCACATATCAGGAATTTATTTCCCAGTGGACACTCATACCTTCTATGTCCTCTTTCGCCACAGCAAAAACAATCACCTACCGTTAATTTTGGGACCGATGCTTGTGGTAGTCCCCTACTTTCATTGTACAGCCTCCTTGCAATATTCTTCATGGATATTGTTGGCAGCTTCCTTTCTGAGCTATTCGGGATTCTCGCATTTCTCAAGAATTGTTCTCTTGGAGATTGTTCTCGACGACCATGGTTATTTCCTTCGTATTGTATTGGTCCGCGTATAGGATGTTCGTCTCTTCTTGATCTGTGGTGACTAAATTGGTCTTCTGATAGTCTTCTTTGTGATGATGTAGGCATGGGATCTTGGGTATTCTTTTGAATTCTTATCTTCCCTCCCTCAGTCACGCTAGCGTATGTTCTTTGACCGATTGCTTTAATAAATTCTGTTTTATGGTTTCCATTTTTGTTACTTTCAAAAATTTTCGCCAATGATCTCGTTTCTTCAATTTTTGTTTCTGGTTTCGTCAATAGTATCTCTCTCAGTCTCGCATCGCGTGCTTTATTTGCGATGAGATCTTGAACAATATCTTCTTCTGATCGTCTTGAATTTATAACTTCAGCTAAAGCTTTCCTTAGCCGTTTCTCAAAAGCTGCAAAACTTTCATCATCTTCCTGTTCCATAGCTGCCAATTCTCTGATTTTGTCAGTTATTGATTTTGTAATTGTGAACGTATTTAAGAACCACGGTTTGGCTTTTACATCTGGTGTTTCTGTTTCTCTGACGTTTCCCCACAATGTCTTTCCTTCTGCCACTAATAACACATCGAAAGTGCTTGTCAATTGCTGTCCATTTGTCAGCAACCATTCTTCTATATCCCTGATCCATTCTTCGGCTTCTTTTAAACCTCGTCCATCATATCGACTGATGTTCAGTGTGAGCATGTCTTGGCATGATTTCGGTAGGCATTCCATTAGCGATTTTGTCGATTTCGAAATGGCGTTGATATTTTGATTTTCGGCGTGGTCGCAAGTTAAATCCATCTTTAAATTTGCAGCAAAAATCTTGAAACTAACAATATATATTTAATCAAAGAATTTCAAATAACAAGTTTTAATTAATTCACAAAATCCGCCAATTCCAAATTATTTAAACAAACAGATATCTAACTTATTTAATGATAATTATTTAATGATAATTACTTTGATAATTGTAATGAATTTATACTGAATCTTTTGAATTTTTTTTTAAATTCTTATTTCTCTCAAAGATATATTGCGCACAATGATCATTAGAAAATAATTGTTACTCTATAATATACCTAACTAATATACATTGGTTAAATGATAATAAATTTCTATTATGTGGCCTTCCTGTCTTGAACAAAGATAAAAATTTGTTCCAAATAATAATTTCTACCAAATTATCAATGACTATATGTTGTTATTAATGACAATTTATTTATCATGAAGTTATATAAATTATCAATGAAATTATGATTTTACTATTTTAATGAACATTAGAAGAATAAATTACATATAAAATGCTAAATATTCATATTTTACTAAATTTTGCTAAATATTATTTTAAATGACTAAAAATGACAGAGTTAGCCAATAAATTAGTCGCTCGAAATATAAATTTAAATTTATAAATCAAAATTTAAATTTAAAAAATATGACCTTAAAAAAATAATATGACCTTGAAAAAGTAATAATAATAACTGTTTCGACCAGTCAGAGGGGAAAATGACTTCTCCCTCCGACTGGCTGCTTGAATTCGGTCTCGCGTCTGTGTGCGATTGTGGTGGTTATTGTGTCAGACACACAGACGCGGGGAATAGTGATTTGTGTTTCTTGTCATTTTTATCGCGCCTGTGTGCGTGTTATTATTAAAAATTGTTTTCGTGTTGGCGTACGCATACTAACGCTGAATGCGTGCCTTTTAAGAATAAATTAGAATTTGTGTGTATTTCTATGGAATTTTTATATGTCAAATTGATTTCTTCTCTGGAATTTCGTTTAAAAAGTGTTGTTTTAAAGAATTTTTTTGGAACAAGATTTGAATATAAAAGTTTGAAAGAAAGAATGGCTCAAGATTATGATTATGAAGTAGATAAACTGGTTTCAGATTTAAAGAGTTCTTCTATTTGGTCAGATTATATGAAATTCTTAAAATCAACTCAAATCAAATATCAATATACTGAAAATCACTAGATAATTGCCACACGTCGAATGATCATCGGGCTATCCTTAAGCCATTGCTTCGTATTGAGGCAATTTAGAGAGATTATAATGCTTTTGAAACTTCTATTAATAGTGTCATCGCTAAGAGAATTATCGAAAAGAGGAGTCGGGATTATATGAACGCAAGGTGAGTTGCAGGAGAATTTGGAGCTTTGATTTCAAAAGATGGTCAAACTCGAGAACATGTTTTTCTGACTTATGAATTTAGAGTCAAGCAAATGATAAATAATGAAAATAAAGAATTTTCTCATATAGATTTATTCAATAACATATAATAAGAATAATAATAATAATAATAATAATAATAATAATAATAATAATAATAATAATAATAATAATAATAATAATAATAATAATAATAATAATAATAATAATAATAATAATAAAAATAATAATAAAAATAATAATAATATCACCGGCGTGCGTATAGCCCTTTGAAAAAACCATTAAAATGAGTTATCAAATATTAAAATCCATTGTCGGGAACTCACAAAAAATTAATTTTTAAAATATGACCTTGAAAAAATAATATTGCCTTGAAATAAAATAACAATAATATACTCTTTGTTACATGTTGAGTGTGACCAATATCCATAGGGGAACAAAATATCTTGTCGGATAAACTGAGAGCATACCTTTTGTTTGATATACATATTATAAGGTTTGAAAAATTCAAAGGTTTTTAACCCTTTGAAGGTTTACTATAAGCATTCAAGGGTAGGCCATCATACTCACTGTAATGTATGCATTATTTTTATTTATGTTGTTAGTTATAATAAGATAATTATTATGGTTATAATTGTTATGGAATAATGGATTGAAAAATTCAAAGCAGAAAAAAGTCAATAATAAAATATAAATAAAACAACTAGAAGAAATAAGGAAATTAAAAGATACAAAGAAAACAAAAGAGAAGAAATTATAAGAAGAAAAAAATATAAGGAACATATCTGACTTCCACCACACCCAGCAATCCGAAATAATCAAAGGAAAACATTCGACTACTATTCTTTCCTCGGAGAGAATCTGAATCTGAACTTATAACATTTTTTGTGTACGCGACAATAACACTTTTAGTCACACGTAATATTGTCCATCACCTCTATCAATTTTCCTTTCAATCAAGATTGTAAATTCGCTTGAGAGCAACGAAATTCTAGAACGTATCTGTCACACCAATATCAAGCAATTCGGGACGATTGAAGGTTTTATTTAACTATATTAATTGAATAAAGTTGTTGATAATTTAATTTTATTGTTATCAATTTATTCGGGGTCTAATATTTGTATTTATTTTTTCAAATATCTTTTTTTGCACCCGATACATAGGCACTCCAGCAGTCCCAAAACAGATTTTAAAGGAGACTCTGCTGGGCTCTTACAATCTCTTAGTATATACTTACAACCAATTAAAACATATAAGTATTAAAATATACAAATTTCGCAAGAACTCGAATCTATTCAATTTTAAGATCAAAACACTCACCTCTCAAATACCTTTCGAATGAACCATCGAAACATTTTAAAATTTCACTATGATTCATCACATGACTCATATGACCTTGACCTAAATTTTTTAAAAAATTTATTTTGGGGGGTTCTGTGCTAGCGGTGCTCAATCTATCTACTTATCATCTATTTTGGCTTCTTTCTTTTACGTCCATTTTACTCTTGACACCACATTGGAACCTACTCTTTCCTCCTGCGACTTCACATGTGAGCTCGCAGTTTCAATACTTTTTTTCCATCTATAATTCTTTTCCTTTTACCATCCCATTGCACGGTCCCCCTTTTATCTTTAGTTATCGGTCTCTGACAAAAAGGATTTTGAGTTAATGCATTTAGCGCTTCGCAATCATCTACCATCATCAATCATCAAGTTAATCATCTCTTTGTGTATAATGATTACAGTATTCAGTTTTTCATCTGTCACATCTGCGTCCTTTTATTCACAGTCATTGCTCGCTTCACTTATTTAATCATCGCTTCGAACATACCTCAATATTGTGACACCATGTGAGGTTTAAATATCCATTTTGTCTCGTTATCCAATAAAACATATAACTATATTCTTAATCCCCTTGAGCTCCAATGAATTTAGTATCATTATCTGATAATTTTAATTCCCCTGAAATTCGCGGCGCTGACGTGGTTACCCATCGGATTACCCATCCAATCACTCTGGTCATTAATCCTCCCATTTAATACATAACACCAACATTTCTTGGAATAGTATTTTATTTCGTATAGTAAACGGGTTTAATTACCCCAATAGGTCGAATACTTAACAACTTAACATATTGGGATTTGTTCCATGAGATAATTAGAATGATGTTACAAAGAATTTGAACTCATCACTTGCAAGTGACCATTGTAATCCCTATGTTTTCATTGGCATTGTAACCCATTATCCAATTCTAACGTTTTTGTCCTGTCTTCTTCTGGTATCCTATCTTGCAATTTACATGAATTTGTCATCTTATTTCTGACAAAATTAGTGGAATATTTTTTTCACAGCACAGGGCATTTTTATATTGATTGGAGTGTCACATTCCTATGATTTATACTGCAACTTATTCTAAGATTATTCTTACAAGCCGGATTCAGAGAAGGGTTGGGTTAAGCAACCGTTGTACGACACAGAGCTAAGAACAAAAGAGGCCAAAAAGAACAGGGGCCAAAAGAACAAAACTTTATCTATCAATAATGATATTGTTAAACATATCGATTTCTCTACTTAAATATGAAGGTTTTACAAAGAAAAGGCTCAAAAATTTAATTTTAATCATGTTTGTTGTTAAATAATTGATAAGTCTAAACGAGGAATGTATTTCTTATTTTATATGCTTCTTTTTGATTGATTTGATGTAATGATCGTCCTGAATGAGTAGGCAGAAAATATCTCATCCAAGGTGTCCGATAGTCTCAGGCCACCTATTGGTTCATAAATGAGCCACTTAAAATCAGTCTAAAGACAACTCCACCGCCTCACTACATTTCAAGACTTTATTGCAATGGGATGAAATTTTTGTGGTTATTAATTTTTTCATTGTTTTTGTTTAACTAATAGATATTTCAATAAACAAAACCTTTCATAAATTGTTTTATTGAAAAATCCATCGAGAAGTCGTGAGTTGTTATATATTTCAAGGACGACAACGAGTCAAGTATGATGAAACCCATTTTTGTCAAAAATCAATCAATGTTTCGACTGGTCATTAAAACAGTGTATAATTTGTCCAAATATAGTCATTACAACAAGATGTCACCTATACTGTTGAAAACCTTGGATAATGTCGGTTACTAAATGATTCGATTAGTCTTTCACCTGGTACCTGGAACTCTCAGTTTATTTTAATATCAAAACCGCTATACTCTAGAAAAGTGATTTGTTCCTCCCAAAACTTCATTCAGAATGATTTACTTTTATTCTTGCAGCTTACCTATATAAATTGTATGACTAGAAGTATTGAAGATGAGATGATCGCTGAAACTTCGTACTAGTGGGTCCCAAGCCCTTTATATTGAAAGACGTGAATTTTCAATTGACTTATTTTGTATAATATTTAAGTAATCCGTGAAACATATTGCATTGAAAATATGCGTCATAATAAAACAAGATATAAAAACATATGCCTTTCTCAACTACAATTCATAAATAAAGTATGAAGTGGGTTCATGCAGTGCATATAATAACTCACCTAATTGACAGCTATGGACCCATTAACAATTGTCTCAACACCGGCTTTTCACATTCAATCAAAGGATAAATTGAAAATTTTATTTATTTCTGATTTTGTATCGTTTTGTCAAAAATGTTTAAGATTTTTTTAATGTCTCTCTTAACTTCTTGCGCTGTCTGTGAGGTGCTGGAGGAGTTTCAGTTGTGTTTGAATGAAGAGGATCAATGCAATTACGGACTATTTTGCAATGAAATTTGCGAGGAAGACGAGGAAGCACCAGAATGCTTTAAAGTTCATGAATAAATTAAGTAATTTTTATTCATTATTTTTGAGCTTAGAAACATCTCGATGTCCGACGAAAATTGGCTAAACATATCATCGGAAGTCGAGTTCCTAACTGTGAAGAAAATGGTGATTACAAACCAGTCCAATGTGCCGGGTCCGTGTGTTATTGCGTTGACAAACAAGGCAAGCAGCTTAAAGGCTTTTCATCTCCAATTTATAAATCTTCTAACAAAACTTGCAGTACAAAAATACCTTTTTGTAGGAAATAGAATGAAATTAAAATTTAGAATGCGCAAGAGATCGTGATGAATATCGAAATCGCCGTTTGAAAGGGAAATCTTTCCGCTGCGACAATCTAGGAAATTACGAAAAGATTCAATGCCACGGTTCAGTGTGTTTCTGTGTGGATGAGAATGGCAAGAAAACTGGGGGGTCACCAACTGTTAACATTGGAAAGTTAGATCAATTAAAATGTGAATAACTGATTAGAGAAATATATTTGCATTATTATTTTTATATTGATATCGGAAAGAAAAATAAAATAAAAATTAGAAAAGCGATAAACTGATCTAAAAATTTCACCATTAAAACATTTTTTTCTGAAGGAAATTCTTTTTGAATTTTGTTTTAAATTAATAATCTCAGATAACATTTAAACAAATAAATATTGCTTGTTGATTTCAGCATAAAAGTCTACCAATTTTTGTATTAATTTGTGTCGGAAAGCGTGGAAAATTAATGGAATAATTGAGTCAGAAAGGCATCTCAAATAATTGATACTTGTAAAAACGAAAAGTCTAAGTAAAATCAAGAAATGCTTTATTATCAATTTCAAGAATCCTCTAGTAAGGGTGTCCTATGTTGAGGGATAGATTACCATAGAGGGGGCACTAAAGAAGTTTAAAGATAATAAGAACGTTTTTCGAAACTTTTATTAGGATCGACTTATTTATCGTTCCACTCTACTTATGTTTATATGTGTAATATGACCAAGTAACTATGTTATGAGAAGGGATTTTGATACTTTACACCTTTTATTTTACATCGGACGAATTTTATTAGCAAATGTTTCAGTCTTGCTATCCCAATGCAACAGTGGTACAGTTCTATAAGTATATAAAACTCATCATTATGAAGAAAGAGTTCAATTTTTAACCTCGCAAAAGAACTTAATATGAAGATTATTCTGAATAAAGTTGCAATAAATGCCTTTAGTTATATGGCCAACAGCAAGTCAAGTATTTAACTATTGCTCGGCATCATTGCGTATTCCTAGTTTTGAAAGTGTCTTTTAAATTCCTTTATATTTATCTCTATTCGATATTCTACGTTGTACATGAACGATGTAACTCTCAAATTAAATTAGGCATTTAATGTAATTTATTAGCAAATTTAATAAATTATTAATAATAAATTATTTTTAAAAATGAAGTGTTTAATGCAATAGTTTTCAACTTTTCTGTATCTTCGTTCCCTTTTATACAGGGACGGCTCTACTATATAGACGAATTAGGCGGCCGCCTAGGGCGCCAAAATATTTTTCTAAATTATTTCTCGAATATATAAAAAAAATTATTTATTATGATATCTTTAATTTTTCTCTTTCACAATTGTCACTTCTATATTATTTTGTACTATTATTTATGTATTTTGAAACTGCATATATTATTATATTTTGAAATGGACAAATTTTTTATTTCACTCAATAAAAAATTTATTATGAAATACTCGTTGAATTAAGAAATTTAAATTATTAAAACATGTTTCAGTTGACATTCTATAAGGTAGGCGCTTCATTAAAATTCGCCTAGGGCGCTGGGCTTGGACAAAATTTAATGGGCTACAAAATAATATACTTCATTATGTATAAAAATATATCAAAAATATTTATTTTTTATAAGTAATAATAATTTTAATTGTAATTAAAACAGATTATACAAAATGCAAAAGCTTTGTCAAAGGCTGGTTTAATGTTTTCTTGATTAAGATATTAACTTAAAATAATCCAATTTGTTTTAATATTGTAAATAAGAATAAATTTTAAATTTTAAAAAGCTTTTTAATTAATGGACCCCGTCAATACAAGGGCCATTCAATCTAAAAAAACGGCATTCCATTACAATTAAATTTACTTTTTCCAATACTTCAAAGGTATTTTTATTGTTTTACTAACTATTCCAAATACAAGACCGACAAGGAACTCGTTGAATAAAATAATGACAAAATATTTTTTATTAAACTGTCGGTTTATTCTTTCGCATTTTGTCAAGGATGATCTTCAAATACAATTTTATGGCTCATGAATGATGTAAAGGTTATCTAGTGGTGTTCTCAGGACTGAATATTTTGACTTTATTAATGTTTCTGTAGGAATAATATTTCGACTATCCTTGTTCACTATTTAATGATTATTATTATTATTATTATTATTATTATTATTATTATTATTATTATTATATTATTATTATTATTATTATTATTATTATTATTATTAAAAGTTCTCACAAAATATTATTCTCAACTAAATAACAAAAATTTGTTCCCAAGGAAGATTATTTTTAGATTAATCCATTAGTAGTCGACGTCTTGATTGTTTCGTTTACGTTTCCTCTTTGGTGGTCCATGCGAATTTTACTAAAAATGGAAAATCTTATCAAAATTATTTATTTTTATAAACTTTATATTTGCACCTCCTTTGTCGAGTTTCCTTGAAAACAGACTTAATAAAAGCTATAGTTGCTGCTGATACTTTGTTGTTAAATATATGAATATAAGGTTTTACAATGCCGATAATTGATGGAGGAAACTTTATTTTAAAGTATTAATTTGTATTATATTTGTTAAATGTTGACTCCAAATCAAATTAAAATAATGTAATATGGAAAAAAATTTTAAACTTCAATTAATTACAATTTAATTAATTTGCATATCCGTAATAAAATGATGGAATGAATTTTGATTATAATTATTATTATTATTATTATTATTATTATTATTATTATTATTATTATTATTCTTAGAAAACAAATTTTATTAGAAACTTTTTAGATTTATTTTATAACGTCTATTTTTTTGAAATGGCGTCAAAATTAAAACAAATTAAAAGGCATATTTTAAAAATCATTATTTTTATCTAGCTGATTTGGATATCCCCATAAAACAGCAGCGACCTTTAATACAACTTCGAACTAACGTATTATATACTCGTATTATATAACGTATTATATATAATTTTATAAAAATATGAACATTACAACATTTAGCAATTCATTGGAAATTTAGTTAGGAATAGAAAACTTTTTGGGGATAACATTCAACACATTTATAGTCAGTTTATATATCTTTGTTAGAAATCAATTGCTATTTCAGGCAATATTAAACAAATTCATAGGTAGATTGCGTATAAATTTCAATAATTTCATTTGAGTAATTTCATAGGTACTTGAGTTAAACATGTCCAGTTTGACATCATTTTGCAAGGTCAAAGTAAAATTAAATGGTAATAAATTTTTTAAGATATGGCGATTTTAGTAGGTTTATAATCAATTTGCATATATATTCAGAAATCAGCTTCATAAATATCTTTCAATAGATTCTGTGAGTCTGTCATGAGGATTTTATTATAGATTGAAGGCAATGGTTGATAAAAGTCAGATAAAATGGTAATAATACAGGAATAGGGATTAAAATTATACGTTTTGTAACAAAATAATCATATTTAAATGACATTGAGATTTTAGTCAGTTTCTAAATATTTGTAAATATGAGGTTCATAGAGATAAAACCATCCTTTATTAGATTTAGGTATTAATTTTTGTTATACATGTAATATTGAGTCGCTTGTTCGTGAAAAACAAAGTAAAAGTTCTATCAGTAGGAATTTAAACTAGGGCCTTAACAAGGCATTATTGCGGTTCATATATCTGGCGCCCCTCAGCACGCGAATTCAAAACAAGCCTACTATAAAAAGTCTATAATATAATGTTCATGTTACGATTGTTAAATATTTAATATTAATACCAGTCCAACCAGTAATGGTAAACATAAGATAGGCTAGCTAGAGTTGTTTTTCGTGCATGACATGTGATAATTTTTTTAATTATTCATATTTTTTTGGTAACACTAAAAAAATTTACATCCCAATTTTGCGCCCCTTTCAGATGTGCGCCATGTGGCACTGCACCGCTCTCAACACCCTTGTTACGGGACAGGTTTAAACACCTTTATCTTCAAAGCGGCAACATTAATTAAAATCAATAAATAATAATCAGTTTAAATTCCAATTGTAAAAGCTTTATGGAAACCAAGTTAATTTATAAAATAGTTGAAAAAATTTATTTATAAATTGAATATATACAAATTATCTTACTCAATATTTACAATATTTCACCCTCACTAGTGCTTTCGAAACTAGAAGAGCAAATTATTGTAAGTCGACATGGTAGATATATACTTTGTTACTTGAGCGTGTCATAAATTCTCCTCTTGTTTCTTCCAATACGGATTATATTTTGTTTTAATGGAAACTTGACTTTTGGTCTTATAATGCTGATTCCTAATCACCAAATTTACACAAGTGCTTTGAGATTTTATATATATTATTCTTGTACCTTTATTCATGCTCTAATTATTAAGCTCTAGTTGCACCTTATAAATGAATTTTCAAGCAGCCACTGAATTTACAGAGAACATTTGGTGGTTAAAGTTTGCAAAGGGTTAAGATTTGATTTGACCTTCACTAGAACTTCAATATTTCATTCTTTAAATATTTTTGTTTTAATTAACTAATTATTATATAATCATCTATTATCCCACTGGTTCCCATATGTTTCCTTTTGTCAACAAATTTGTTCTATTTTTAAAAGTTAATCATCTTAAATCCAAAAACTGTCAAATTGCCGGATGGAGAAATGAAATTATTGTACCAATTATCTCATAAATAAATCGTATCATTTACGCATGGACGCAAACAGGAGCTGATGCCAATGAAAAATTTCGCAATGCCGAACAGCTGTTACAAAATTATTATACGATATTAACAATTATCAAAACTTACTTTGATAATTTATTAGGTCATACTCGTGTTTAGTTGCACCTAATTATGCGATTATCTCGCATATATAAGCCATATCTGATTACATTTTTATCAGTCACACATGTTGAAAATATTCGTTTTCTTGTATCTATTTTGTGGAATATTCTCTGCTCTGCTCGAAGAGTTTGAAGTGTGTGAAAATAATGAAAATGTCTGCAACTACGGATTGACTTGCGATAAAGTTTGTAAAGAAGACACCGAAGCCCCCGGCTGTTTCAAAGTATTTGTAAATAGGAATAAATATCTTATATAATCATAATTTCTAGCAACATCTCGCTGTCAGACGAAGATGGAAGGAAAACATTCTAGGAGCTAGTGCTCCAAGTTGTGAAGAAAGCGGCGAATACAAACCACTCCAATGCGTTGAATCAGTGTGTTACTGTGCAGACAAAAACGGAGTGGAGATCAGCGGATTCATATCTCCTATTTATTCGTCTACCAATAAAAATTGCAGTAAAAATATATCATTAGTATTTGTTTGTTTTAATCAATCATTTAGAATGTGCAAAAGACAGGGATGAGTACTTTAAAAGACAGTTGATCGGCCGATATTTTGGTTGCAATGAGCTGGGAAATTACGAAAAAGCTCAATGTCACGGATCAGTTTGCTACTGTGCAGATGAAGATGGAAAGCAAATTGTAGGATCCAAAACTGTCCATATTGTAAATTTTGATAAATTAATATGTAATTAATAAAGTGTAAAAATTTGTTTTAATTTTATTTTATTGTGTAAACATTGGTAAAACCTCCGCCTATTGATAATAAATATAAAATGTTAAATTATACAATTTATACAATTAAATATAAATTTTTTTTTAATATATTTTAAAATTTTACATTGAATATAAATTAAATATTCAAATTATAAATCTATGAAAATCTTTCTAAAATTTCGCTGAAATTAATTTTAGAAAATAATTGAAAAAAAAATAATTATTTTAATTAACTCTTGTTATGACACCCACTTCTGTACGATCACGATCCAGGCTTTCAAATCAAGATTCTTTTTTCTGAAGCTTCAATGCAATGAACTTCCTCTGATGTTCTTAAGCTATTAAATTTCAAAACTGAATGATTAAATTTCTGATATAAAACTTTTTAATTTTTTTTCTTCAAAGGCACCGACGATCTCACAGGTTGATATAAATTTAAATCTTTTCTAATTTCAGAAGTTTAGAAATTTTCTTGAAAGCGGTTAAATACTGTTTTACTCAAAGTGGCCATAAAATTTGAACTTTTTTGTTAGACCTACTTAGGCCATTTAATTTCATCATTTGTAAAATTTCTTCATAAACCGTTCATAACCAGTATTAAATTGCAGTGGACTCGAATGAGCTCATTATAAATATTTTTAAATTTCGGAAATATATTGTTAAATAATTTTTAAACTTAATTTAACACACTAATTTAACTGTATATATATTAAACCTTTAATGAAAATATTTCGTGACTTTGCTTTTAATTTCAAATTTAGTTTAATTAATATAATAATAATAATAATAATAATAATAATAATAATAATAATAATAATAATAATAATAATAATAATAATAATAATAATAATAATAATAATAATAATAATAATAATAATAATAATAATAATAATAATAATAATAATAATATTAATTATATTAATTATAACATAGACATAACAGTGATATAAGATTTGAAAACCCCAATCGAATATCATATTCAACATATTCAATGTCATTATCAGATAGAAACGAAAAAATAATGTCGATCTTCAATTGCTTATTCAAAAAAAAATTATAAAGTTTTTAAAAATCGTAAATGAAATAATTTGTAAATCAAAATTATTTTAATAAAAATATAAATTTTATTTTAAAACACTAATTTAAGTGTAAAAACACTGTTTATTAAATAAAAATAATTTTTTTCATCGATATCATTTTACAGAATACGACAGTATAAGCATAAACATAAAATGGTTTTCACTATTATTATTATTATTATTATTATTATCATTATTATTATTATTATTATTATTATTATTATTATTATTATTATTATTATTATTATTATTATTATTATTATTATTATTATTATTATTATTATTATTATTATTATTATTATTATTATTATTATTATTATTATTATTATTATTATTATTATTATTATTATTATTATTATTATTATTTATTAAATATAACTTTTCCTCTAGTAGTTTGGCTAAAATATTTACAATATATTTACTACAAGAGTTCAATATTTATATGATTTTTCAAATTCAAAAACATAATATTATTGTTTCCTCATATAAATTGATTTCATAGGCTACAATAAATCCTTCCTAAGATTGGGACCTTATATCATTTGTTGGTAAGATTAATTGGAATGTAGTAAAATAAAGATAGAATCCAACAGATCCTGTGTGTAAACCTCCTACAAGATTTACTGTTGATTTTTCCTAATTTCCCAAGACTTAAAATCATTTCGAAAAATCATAAAAAAATTTTTTCTTACGTCAATTTTAGTACTTTGCATGAAATGTTTCTTGAACTGGAATTATTATTGAAAAAAATTTGAGTGCAAAATATATATGTCCACGAAGAGAGAGAATTGTGAATAAAATTACACTCCCCATTTTATGATCCGGGTATTCCGAGTTCTTTGGTAGTTATCAATTTTATTAATTAATAACTCAAGAGTTGCAAATCACTGATTGTTGAACTACCAAAGATCTCGTGAGCCCGTATTTATGTTCAAAAGATAAATCACTTTGATAAATAAAATTAATTTGATTTACAATTGTCAACAAGGGTTGGCAATCAATGGTGAAAAGGACAATAAAAATTGAAGAATAACTATATTTCATCTTTTTATTAATCACATTTTAATGAATTAGAATCCTTAATATGGACAGTTTGGGATCCTTCAATTTGCTTTCCATCTTCATCTGCACAGTAGCAAACTGATCCGTGACATTGAACTGCTTGGTAATTTCCCAGCTCATTGCATCTGAAAAATCGCCCCCTCAAATGTTTTTTCTGATATTCATCCCTGTCTTTGGCACATTCTAAATGATTGATTGAAACAAACAAACAGCGAATGATATATATTTACTGCAATTTTTATTGGAAGACAAATGAATAGGGGTTGTGAATCCGCTGATCTCCACTCCGTTTTTGTCTGTACAGTAACATACTGAGCCAACGCATTGGAGTGGTTTGTATTCGCCGCTTTCTTCACAACTTGGAGCACTAGCTCCTAGAATGTGTTCCTTCCATCTTCGTCTGACAGCGAGATGTTGCTAGAAATTATGATTATATAAGATATTTATTCCTATTTACAAATACCTTGAAACAGTCGGAGGCTTCGTTGTCTTCTTTACAAACTTTATCGCAAGTCAATCCGTAGTTGCAGACATTTTCATTATTTTCACACACTTCAAACTCTTCGAGCAGAGCAGAGAATATTCCACAAAAGAGAGACAAGAAAACGAATATTTTTAACATGTTTGACTGATGAAAATGTAATCAGATATGGCTTATATATGCGAGATAATCGCATAATTAGGTGCAACTAAACACGAGTATGACCTAAAAAATTATCAAAGTAAATTTTGATAATTGTTAATATCGTATAATAATTTTGTAACAGCTGTTCGGCATTGCGAATTTTTCATTGGCATCAGCTCCTGTTTGCGTCCATGCGTAAATGATACGATTTATTTATGAGATAATTGGTACAATAATTTCATTTCTCCATCCGGCAATTTGACAGTTTTTAGATTTAAGATGATTAATTATTAAATAATAGAACGAATTTGTTGACAAAAGGAAACATATGGGAACAAGTGGGATAATAGATGATTATATAATAGTTAGTTAATTAAAACAAAAATATTTAAAGAATGAAATATTGATGTTCTAGTGAAGGTCAAATCAAATCTTAACCCTTTGCAAACTTTAACCACCAAATGTTCTCTGTAAATTCAGTGGCTGCTTGAAAATTCATTTATAAGGTGCAAATAGAGCTTAATAATTAGAGCATGAATAAAGGTACAAGAATAATATATATAAAATCTCAAAGCACTTGTGTAAATTTGGTGATTAGGAATCAGCATTATAGACTTTTTATAGTAGGCTTGTTTTGAATTCGCGTGCTGAGGGGCGCCAGATATATGAACCGCACAGGGCGCAATAATGCCTTGTTAAGGCCCTAGTTTAAATTCCTACTGATAGAACTTTTACTTTGTTTTTCATGAACAAGCGACTCAATATTACATGTATAACAAAAATTAATACCTAAATCTAATAAAGGATGGTTTTATCTCTATGAACCTCATATTTACAAATATTTAGAAACTGACTAAAATCTCAATGTCATTTAAATATGATTATTTTGTTACAAAACGTATAATTTTAATCCCTATTCCTGTATTATTACCATTTTATCTGACTTTTATCAACCATTGCCTTCAATCTATAATAAAATCCTCATGACAGACTCACAGAATCTATTGAAAGATATTTATGAAGCTGATTTCTGAATATATATGCAAATTGATTATAAACCTACTAAAATCGCCATATCTTAAAAAATTTATTACCATTTAATTTTACTTTGACCTTGCAAAATGATGTCAAACTGGTCATGTTTAACTCAAGTACCTATGAAATTACTCAAATGAAATTATTGAAATTTATACGCAATCTACCTATGAATTTGTTTAATATTGCCTGAAATAGCAATTGATTTCTAACAAAGATATATAAACTGACTATAAATGTGTTGAATGTTATCCCCAAAAAGTCTTCTATTCCTAACTAAATTTCCAATGAATTGCTAAATGTTGTAATGTTCATATTTTTATAAAATTACACAAGAATTTGCAAAAGAATATTTAAAATGACGATGTATACAGATGAATATAGATTTATTGTCTATATATTTGCTTAGACCAGTGGTTCTCAATTAATATAAAGGGGCGGAACACCATTCACATGATTTTTTTTACGCAGAACACGGACAAAAAAATACTTGTCCACAATGAGTGACCAATTACAAATTACTATAAATCTGTCGTAAACATAAACAACGCCTTCTTATAAGCAAAGAAAATACCACGCACAACAATAACAAGCGATAAAACACTTTTATATTTGTATGTTTATATATCTGTGTAACGGCTTTCTTATTGAATCATCTTATAAAAAAAATTAATTAAGGTTTTTGATGATATGTATCTTAAATGCAAATTTAAAGATAAAATATCATTTTTTCGCGGAACACGGGTTGAGAACCACTGGCTTAGATACACCAATTTGTTAAAGATAATAAACGATATTCATAAATTATTTAAAGGTTGCTCAAAATATAAATGATTTAATAGAATTTATTAAAGAATATTAAAACATCAATATATTATTAACCTCTTCCCTGTGCGGAACGTAATATTACGTTCTCAAAACACTTATTTCTTGCCTTTTTATGTTACTTACATAGTTTCAGAATTGCGTTTTGTCAAAAAACAAACGAAATTAAAATTTTTCATTTTGTTGGTTTTTTTCAAAAAATAAATCTACATTATGCAAATATTTTAAAAAAGAAATTCCACACTAAAGAGGTTAAGAAATTGTGGTGAAATTTTACACTAAATATATATAAAAATTATATATATATAAAGAACTTGAAAAAAGCAGTGCCGAAAATTCGTGAATATCAAAAAAAATATCAATATATTTACTGATTTCTAGTCAGGTTTTTTAATAAATACAATGTCAATTGAGAAGAAATCAATGGTAAAAGTTAAAAAAGGATCTCATTATATATAACCCAAATAAACATGTAATTCGAAGTAATGTACCTATGAATTTGTTAAATATTGTCTAGAAAAGTTTATATTTGTTATTTAAATTGTATAAAAATTTCCTGAATGTTGCTAAAATGCCGATGTTTCTTACTAAATGTCCTAAGAATTACTAAATGAAACCCCAAATGACTAGACTACGATTTATTAACCAAAACTTTGTCTAATAAATTAATAAATGATATCTCTAAATATCCATGTATTTCTGACAAAGATACATAAATTACTAATGAATTTTGTCAGATGCTGCCTCAAATAGTCATGTATTTCTAACTAATAAACTTAAATTGTCTGTGATTTTGTTAAATGTTACCCTAAATGAATATGTATTTCTAGTTAAATGATTGAAATATTTGATAGATAACTATGTATTTCAAATATATAGTCATCCACCACATAAATCAGCGATTCACAAACGTTTTGATATGTAGACACACTTTGTAATTATGAACATTTTCGGTTCACCTTAAATGTACCTACTAATTTTTTATCTAATTATCATTATTATCTAATAATATTTTAATTCTAATTTTCCTTAAACACAAAGCCGTTGATGTACACAAGCTGGAAATATCTGACCGATTATGAAACTATAAAAAATTCTAAAATCCAATTTTCGTATTTTTCTTTTAGGCAGAGAAGAGAAAATATTTCAGTAGAATTTAAACAATGAAATCGTGAATAATTACTGATGATTGTAAAGATGAATATTGTTAAAGAATTGTGCATTATCGACATCCAATATCAGAGTGATTGGATAAATTGCAATATATTCCTTGTTCACTTATTGTGATTTATTTTAATGATCAATATATATTGGTTGATTTTGTTATTCATTCTTTTGTTTAAAGAGCACGAGGAGTCAGTAGTTGACACAAAACTTTTATTTTTACCAAACAAAATTATTTAAATAAAATGAAGCAGGGATGCAGGTAGGAGATATAGGAGGCTTTTGCTCCTTACCAAATAAATCATAGATTATCAAATATAAATTAGGGATGAAATATTTTAATAAAACCTTAATTTTGGTTTTGTTATGAGAATTATATGAGAATAAAAAAATATTTATATTTTTAGTTAAGTCTTTTCGCTCTTTACTCCAAGGAAATTTTCCTCTCCTCTTCGAATCATCGATTTCAAGTATATTCGTATGTAGACTATATGAAAACGAAAAATATGAAATAAAAAATATGAAGTAAAAAATACACACTACAAAAATAAAGTTTTCAAACCAGATTTTGGCGCCCTTTGGGTCTGTCCTCGATGCCCCCTAATTGCGACTGATCAAAACGCAATAAATCAATCCAAAAATCAAGAAACTTAAACCAAATTAATCCAACAAATTAACGTCTATCGGCAGCTTAGTTGTGAAAATCCCTATCCAAAGTGTTAATATAAATTAATATAAATAAACTGTCTTCTAGGCCAGCATCTTCAGGAGTAGATTCCAAGTTCAGCAAAAACCCGGGTTACGGTCATCTGAGCTATTAGGTTCATTAATGCTACTGTGCACTAAAATTTATATATTTTGACCATTTTATTCATCTTTTAGATTCACCTTTTCAATATAATAATTTAGATAATTTGATCAACGTTGGTACTGTATCAAGAGGGTGAGTGCACTCCTTGGGTTCACGAACCATGTATAAAATATGTGTGTCCGGTTTGGTCTGCTCCTTTACTTTAATACTTTAATTGTTTTCCCAAATCCGATAAACTCTCACACCATCTCATCAAACTGACCTCAAACATGCACGAAAAAATCAAACAGTTTCATAATTATTCTCATCAGGTCATTACTTCGTTGTTTGCGAGTTATGTTGAGATGGCGATGACCCTTGTTCGACCAGCTATTCCCGTATTTTGGCAATATTTTCGGCACAACGAAGTACATAGACGAGTGCCTGTTTAACCGGCCCGATTACATGTATCGATGTACTCGACTCGCGCGAAAACTATCCCATTTCTCCGTATTTGACACATTGATTTGTGTTAGAAATACCATAAATGAAAAAAGGTTAAACGTTTTGGCTTTGTTATATATTCATCAAGACATCAAAGTAAGTCCGGATGAAATACTTTCTGAATTAATGAAGGGACAAAAACGAATTAATATTATATTGTAATATATTCTATGTAATATAGATTTTTAATAATTAATAATAAATTTGTTAATTATCTTTAAATATTTTTTTCGATTTTTCCGTGTCAACTTTTAACATTGGTCGATGAATTGAATAATTAATAATTTTGCCTCCCAAGCTGAAATCCTGGCTACGTTACTGAAATGAAGTCAATATTTTTTATTATTTTGAGATCAAATATACTGATTATAATCTAACAAGATCTGTTCTAAGAATGAATGTATGATATTAGAGTTACTATAATAAAGTACATTGATTAAAACAATAACAAAATAAATGACAAAATTACAAAATATGAGAGTTGACAATTTGTTAATTTTGTGTGAGACAATTTCATGTATAATTTATTGAAATAGATTATTGCAAAGGCATTTGATAATGTTGTCCATATTTGCTTGAATGTGCAACTGAGCAACATTATCAACAATAAGGGATATAATGAAAACCTAGAAAAAGGTGTCCATAAAAAAAGTAAAAACATTTTACATGTAATATTTTTGAAATGTAATCAAAAATAATAGAATATTAACATCTAAAATGTTATAGACAAACGAATCATTTTTACCTCTCTATCTATATTGGTACCAAAATACTCCAGACTAATAGAAACATAAATAAAAATTTCCAGGAAATATTTCAAAGATTTCTTAGGAATGCTTTCTGTGACAAATTTTGTAAACTATTTGACAGAGATTTTATTGAAATTGGTGAATTTGCATGTTGTTGAAAAGCCTCAGAGTAAGAATGCCTGGACATAATTATTTGTACGCAAATAGAAGGTTAATGATATGTTAGTTGGAATTTTTAATAAATACAGCAGCGTCCCAGGAATATGCCAAATAACTGTATAAAATCACGAAAGAATTATATGAATGTAAGATAACTGTAAATAAAACCTACTTGAAATAATATTATTGCCTGTTGATTTTGTGTGACTGATTATTATGTAATGTATGACTGAATGTCAAAGGTGTAATATTGTATTATTGATGCATGCATATATCTTGCTCAAGATAATTACAATATAATTACTTCCTCTGAAGGGATAATCAGTTTTTAGAATAATAAATCTTATGTCTCTAAAGTCTTCTAACAATATAAAATTGAGATGTCTTCTACAGGTACGTTTCCAAAATTGTTGTTAAAAATTATATAAATGATATTGCTATAATTCTGCCTTTTCTATGCAACCTCGGTCACTCAAGACAAGATTTATATAGTGCAGTATTTCAATGGAGGCTGACATTCGTACTGTATAATGCATACCCATAAATACTATAAATAAATATATAAAAAGCATTCTATACAATTTGTATTATCAATGATAATAAATTATATAAGATTTACAGGCAGTACAACTCTTGTCTATGTGATCACCATAAAGGTGGGAAAAGGAAAGTTAATTATAAAGTTTTTTAGTAGAATTAAACCGATAAGCCTACAGATTATTGAAATACATGTCAACGGTTCATAATGACAGGCTGGTGTTTAGTTGCACCTAATTAAGCGATTATCTCGCATATATAAGCCATATCTGATTACATTTTCATCAGTAAAACATGTTGAAAATATTCGTTTTCTTGTCTCTCTTTTGTGGAATATTCTCTGCTCTGCTCGAAGAGTTTGAAGTATGTGAAAATAATGAAAATGTCTGCAACTACGGATTGACTTGCGATAAAGTTTGTAAAGAAGACAACGAAGCCTCCGACTGTTTCAAGGTATTTGTAAATAGGAATAAATATCTTATATAATCATAATTTCTAGCAACATCTCGCTGTCAGACGAAGATGGAAGGAACACATTCTAGGAGCTAGTGCTCCAAGTTGTGAAGAAAGCGGTGAATACAAACCACTCCAATGTGTTGGCTCAGTATGTTACTGTACAGACAAAAACGGAGTGGAGATCAGTGGATTCACAACCCCTATTCATTTGTCTTCCAATAAAAATTGCAGTAAATATATATCATTCGTGTTTGTTTGTTTCAATCAATCATTTAGAATGTGCCAAGGAACGAGATGAATATCACAAAACACATCTAGTAGGGCGATTCTTCAGGTGCAGTGATCTAGGAAATTACGAAAAAGCTCAGTGTCACGGATCAGTTTGCTACTGTGCAGATGAAGATGGAAAGAAAATCGAAGGATCCCAAACTGTCCATATTGGGGATTTTGATAAATTAAAATGTGATTAATTAAAAACTAATTTTAATCTTTTCTTTCAAATGTGTAATGCCAATATTGATAAAAATAAAATTATATCAAACTCTGAACCTTAAATATCAAAGATATCTAAAATTAAGAAAGAATGCAAAAGTATATATTTCAAAAAAAATCATTTTACTATGTTGCTTTACATCATCATTATACCCTTAACCCATTTCTCATATTTCTTTCTTTGATAATTGTTCAATATTCGATTGAGAGCCATGTTTGATATATTTCACTTAGAATTTCGAAGACCTTTGAGCTGATCTTTTCATTCATGCAGTTTTATTTTATGTTATTAATTGCAAATATTAGTAGTCACTTACTTAGGATACACTGAAATTTAAAATTTCCATCTTATCAAATTTGTCGGGTAAAAATTAAAACAAGCTTTAATTTATTTTGTTTGACAATCGTATATAGACATGTGTTCGTAAGAGGTCGATTTAAAATGATATTGTAACACCAATTAAAACAAAATTAAAAATATAACCGAAAATAATTAAACCAATATTAAATTTAAATGATAGACAATCAGCATCAATTATAGAATGAAAAAACGTATAAAACTAAACATAAATAGCGCTGGGTAAAAGCTGAGATTCTTGTTTAAGAGTATCGATTATTAAACAAATAGAAAATATAGCAATTTAAATTTAAAATCAAAAAAAGAAGTTTAACTATTTTAGTTATTTTAGAAATGGCTTTCAAGTAATTTTTTTATTTAATGTAAATTTTAAGGTTTAGATTTTGATCCATATAGTAGAAAGATGTGAGCCCGCAAGGATAAGTACCCCTCTCCCCCTGGGGAAAAATATTTTTTGTCAAGGTCATATTTTAAAAATTAATATTTTGTGGGTACTGATCACAAGGGTACTGGTCAAACTCAACAACTCAAAATATTATTATTATTATTATTATTATTATTATTATTATTATTATTATTATTATTATTATTATTATTATTGCAAATATTAGTGAAAAACCGAAAATATTTATTTTGACACACATACTTTAAATTATATGGTAGAGAATTATTGTGTGTAATGGGTAAAAAAGGGTAAAATCATGAAATTTTATCATATACATGTAAACATCTTTTAAATTTATGAAAAATATATGTTTTTGAGTTTAAATTGGGTATGTGCCTGTAGAGAAAATTGTCAATAAGGAGTAATAATTAAGGGGAAATTTTACACACACACATTCAATATGTAAGTCATGCACATGTATTACAAATGTCTTTGTTAATCATGTAATTGTATTGCACATGACTTATATAACATGGTTTTATATGCTTAATATTAAATTAATTAATATATAAAATAAATTAAATAACTAAAATTTAACATTTATTAACACCTTCACAATCTTCATCTTAACATTTCATAAAATTATGATCTATACAATCTTGAAAATTGTAACATACATGTGGATCGTTATCCTCACGCTTCATAATATTTTCAATTATATGATCCATATAATCCATAAATTGCTCTTTATGTTCATCGTTTTCTTGAGTAATTTCTTCTTCATCAATTTCTTCATCAGTTTCATCAAATCCCGAATCTTCACTCTTTGCTATATTTAATAGGTTTGAAACAGTTAATATGTGATATATTTTTACACCAGTTATTTCTGATAGTTTTAGCAACAAAAAGTTAATTATACATTCTAAACAATAAATAATTCAGAAATTAATTAATCATATTAACTTTTTTCTACAGTCATTATTAACAAGTTAAAACTAAATGTAAGTTTGTTTATAAAGTCTTTGTTAAAGTTTGCATGTGTTTTGCAATAATGTTGCAATTTCATCGTTTGTAAAATGAACAAATATGATTAAATACATTCATTAAATACATCAACATTTACTAAAATATTTGTGAACGTCTAGCAGACATAAGTTTCCAAATTGGAGAATACACATCATTATTATCAACTTTATATCCTTGATTGCAATTGTTATATACCAATTTTTGTTTTCTCTGAAGCTGATTTCGTCAAAAGCATCATAATATCTTGCATACCGATTGTTGAAAAATGCATGTTGATTACATGTTAGATTTGAATTCAACCGTTTGAAAACCTCATCAATAGATTTAATATCTATCATTGAAAGCGTACCGGATAAGGATTGAAATTGAGTAGGAATTAGGTTGATCGGTGACCAATTTCATATTGATTTCTTCTTTTAAAAAATACATTTTATAGTTGTGGAACATTTTAACAGGTTGTACAAGTTCTTGAAAAACTTTAGGTTTTTCAGTGCTTGAAATTTTCTTTGTCATCGTGAATTATCATTAAAATGAAATGGTACATGGTTTTTATACATGCGACGGGTATCTATCATCCAATCAGATTACAACACGTCTTTGTTTTAATTGCATTCAAATGGGTCGTTAAACAGGCAAATAAAAAACACAAAATATTATCAAGTTTTATTATTATTAATATTATTATTATTTTGTAGTCACCTATATAATAAAAAAAACTATAAAAATATAAATTTATTTAACAAAATCAATCTACAATCCTGCTAAAGTGATATGTTCTAAGGGCATTCACTTCAGCCCATTTCACATCCCGCTGATATCTATCAGCACAGTACGGGCATCTTTTGTTACAGGGTACTTCGGTTTCTATTTCGAGATGCATTCTATTAATCTTGACATCCCACAAAAATTGTTGAAAAATATCGAATATCCATATCTTGGTAGTATTGTAAACCAGGTACGGAATTATCTCTTTTGGTTTATCTTTCAGAATCATTTGAAGTTTAGGGTAATAGAATTTGAACCGTTCTAGCATGACACCTGAATATTCATCTGGAAAAAATAATTATAAAATGACAATAATAAATTTAAAATTTACCATAATTATCAAATTCGTTCATCACTGCTGCAGCGCTAGGTATTTCGTACATGTTGAAAAAATGGAATGTAAGGAATAATTATTTTTTTTTAGACAAATTTCAACCAATCAGATATTGGCCAATAAAATGATTTCATTTTGAATGTTAGTAACAAAATCCTTATAGTCCAAATTTCTCAATCCTAACACAACTACTTTACAGTAGGGAGAAGTGTGCTCCATGACTCATCACATACCCCGAGATGACTCTTCGCTAAACAAAGACATATAACTCATTGGTGACTGATCAATAGCAACTGTGGTAACCATGGTGATCAGGTCAAGGTCACGTGACTCACCATAGCAACTGTGGTAACTAGGTCAAGGTCGTGTGACTCATCAAGGTCATTCTATTTTAGTATCTGGATCGAGGTCATTCTATTTTTAGTAACAATGTTGATGGTTCATCGGTGACTCATCATCTATTTTTAGTAACAAAGACATCTAATTTTGGATCTTTTTAGTAACATTTTTGATCCGATCACTTTTGATCCGATTACTGATCCGGTGACTCGTCATTAAAGTACACATTTTGGAACAAAGTCGATGACTCATCATTTTAAAACAAAGACATTTATACAAACATTTAAACAAAGTTATTTAAACAAAGACATTCAAATGACTCATCGATTACTCATCCTTTTTAAAACAAAGACTCATCACACGATTCCTCATCTACTTTTTAGAAATAACCAAAAATTATTGTATCCGATAATATGTCTCTACAAAACCCAACACAAAATCTTTATTTAACACTGATGCAGTTACACTTTTAACACTTTTTATTAGTTTACTCACACTTGATACAACCAGGTTTTGTCTGCACTTTTCAATTTGCCAACAAATCTCACGCAGGGATAGATCTTCCAACGGCAGATGTCCCTTTCTGGTACGTTAGATTTAAATTATTAAATTTCTACTAACTTTAATGTTTCCTTTTTCTCTCACTTCTATTTTTTTTCTTCGACCAACTGGCAGTTTTGTTTTCTTGCCAGTTGATTTTATACCCACTCGGTAATTGAATTTATTTTGGCAAATTAGTTTGGGTCTAACTTCCCCGCGGGCTTCTCTTGTAGCTCTAATTCAATTTACGGAAATTACCCCTTTGCGTCACTTTTATTTTATTCAGCTAATTTAATACCCTTCCCAAAATTGGATTCCTAATTCAGGTTTTCTCAAATCGCTCGGGTTTTCCATTGTCTCGGGTTTCCCATTAGCTCGGGTTCTCCATTAGTTAATTAATTTTTTGTTTTTTGTAATTTATTCCTTTTAGGGACCCCCCAGTGATTCTATTCTCGTCTCATTATTTAGCATCCGCCCATACCAGTTTCCTCCGGAAAATATTGTTGAGGTTTTGAAAGTAAATTATTAAATTATATAGTTCAGTTTAAAATGAAAACCGAAATTGAATGGCGGTCAAGCAGAGAAGCAATGGCAAAGAAAGATATGATAAAAACAGAACTATAAAAAACAGAATCAGACATGAAATGGAAAAATGCGCAAACCTGAGGAAGTGGAATAAAGTGAAAAGTTATCGAAATTGAAGCTAGAAAACGGGAGAGAGGTAGATTAGGGGATGGTGAAGAAGACAGTGAGCAAGAAATTGTTAGAAAATGTTTAGAAAGGGTCGTTAAACAGGCAAATAAAAAACACAAAATATTAATTAATTAATTGGCTAATGGGAAGCTCGAGCCAATGGAAAACCCGAGCGCGGCAATTTGGGAGGATAAACAAATTGGGGAATTTAGAGAGTAATTATCCAAACAGCCGGAAAAACGAAGGTAAACAAAAGAAAGGGAATCAGGAAGAGGGTCAACAGAAATAGCTAATTAGGGAATGATAACTAAGGAAGTCAAAACCAATTAGGTCAAAAATAGGGCAATTACAACGATTATGGGAGTATATAAGGAAACTCCAAATTCACATAATCGGCGATAGCCTTAGGTAAGAAGAAGAAAACGACAGTAGTAGTTAAAGAAGTAGAATAAAAGAAGAAAAAGAATTATAGGAAAAACCGAAGAGTTAGACAAGGAGTATCAAAAGAGTCTGGATCAGAGAGCGGAACTAAATCAAAAGGTGAAACTTAATTTTTTAATCGTACAAGGTTGAGACCTTCCAGAGCGAAGTCCGATCTGAAATTGTGTGAGAATTGTGATTAACCAACAGTGTAATTAATTGTTGAGAGTTGTGAATTTTTATAAAACAAATATACTTTGGGAGTTTGTGTTTATTGATTTTGGAACACGTGGAGTCAGAGTAACCAACGGTTGATTTTGATATCATAAAACCCAACCTATATTTTGGTGAGCCCGACGTTATCAAACGTTTGTGGGTGAATATTGAAGAGTGAAAAAATGAAGAAAATTAAAGTAATAAAAAATTTGAAAATAATTGGAAATCGGGTAAATTGGAAGAGGTAGTAATTATTGATTATTAATTTTAATATTTAGCAGTGAATGAATACAATTTGAGAAACCGAAAAGTAAAGATGGCCAGAGAGAACGCTGAGATGATAGACTTTGCCAGTTGTCAAAAATTACAGGTGAATCAGTATGGAGGAGACCCGGTTGAGTTTGCTGATTTCATGGGCGATTATTATATGTACGCTTCGGCCTATGGGTGGTCACAAGCCATAATGGTACAAAGATTCCCACTCTATTTAAAAAGAGCCGCAAGAGACGCTTGGCAGCAAGTGGATAAAAAGACAATTAGAAATGATTGGGCCAAACTCAAGGATGCGATGGCAATGAAATTGGTGGGAGGCGATATAAAAAGAATAATGCGACAAAAATTTTATGCCAGAGTACAAAATCCAAATGAATTGGTAAGTGAATTCGCATACCATTTAACGACTTTAGCAGACAAAGCCTTCGAAGCAAAGCCTGAACAAGTGGAGTTTTTGAAACGAGTCAGAGAATTGCTAGAAGATCAAGCACGGACCAAGCACGAAGGCGGTGGTGTCCAGGGGTGTCTCACAGCAGCTAGGAAATCGTCGGACTGAATAATAGCCCAGTGGCTAAACATCGTTTGGACGCATTCTCCCTGATGTGACTATCCTCGCCAAATTGACAACTAGTGAAATTTTGTTTTGAATTCACTATAATCCATGTGCAATGTACGATGATTTGATATTTTTTTTGATTTAAGTGTCATCATTTGTGTATTTTTCTTTTGTATTTGTTTATTATAATCCACGCGCAAATTGCTGTTCTTTTGTATTTCGTTTAATAATCCTAATTCGATTGTTCAGACGTTATTATAAAATACGTGTGAAGTGGGAATCTCTTATAATTTTGTCTACAATTCCCAACCTCACAGCATCTAGCAAGACCCATAAGGCTAAGTCCGGGGTGAAATTCCACATCAGGGCAAGTGTGCGACTTGGGGATTGCGACTTATATTGCGATGAGGGTGGCAATAGGGCGTGGAAATTTGACGAGAATACGAGGAGTCATATTATTAATTACGTTTTGTTTTAGTGATAAAGCTCTTAGAAGATATGCTGGCGGACAGGGAGCGAGCGCAGCGACAGATTGAGGAATATAGCGCCAAACTTACGCGAATCAGGGCCCATTGCCGAAATTTCGAAAGTACTTGGTTCCCGCCAGCCGAAATGCAAAAGCGCCTGAAATTGATTTCGCAGTTGCAGATGCAGAGCGCTCAGGACCAGGTCGAACTACGAGCTCTCCGTCTGAGAGTGAGAGACTTGGAGACCCAGGTTCACCAACAAGCAATCGAGCGAGACGCGATCTCCAGTATTCAACCGATGATCGAAATTTTCTGCAAACCAAAGGAACTCGCATCTTCCGTTCCTCCTAAGAAAAAAATCCGACCGGGTTAGAATACGGCAAGCCAGCCTGGCTCAAACACCAAGTAAATCGACTTCCCCAAGGAATACCCCGAAAAAGTCTGCTAGAGCATCCTGAACTCGTGATATGAAGGGTGTCATCGCAAATAAAAAATCGTTGTTGTTATTTAGTATTTCGATTATTAGATAACGCCAATTGTCATAATGGACACCTAGATAAAATCGGACATAAGCCTTCTATCGGCAGTCCGTGAACCCCAGAGGGTTCTAGACAATTATAGTATGATGAGCATGCTCACTCTTTGCTAGTACCCTAACCCTTGACACAGTACCAACGTCGATTGCTCTACGGGTGTCAAGCGGTCAGTGGTTTCATTGTATGCTGGGTTACGCTGGAAACAGCACGAGTAGGTAGGAACTTAGATGACCTGTAACCCACCATACAAATTTGGGGGCTCAGCCGGGATGGAAAATCTTTTAGGTGAAAGAACTCGTGAAAATATATTATCGGGAAGCACAAATGTTGGTATAAAAAGGGGAAAGTTTATTGTTCTTCCAAATACATAAATCTTATAGATAGATACTGGTATGATGAAAATGAATGTATGATATGTGGAAACTGGTCATGATGAAAACGGATCTTGAATTTTTAAATAATGGATGAAAGTTTTCAAATTTTGTAAATATAAGAAGGTAACGAAATTAAGAACTAAGATATTGTATGAATGAGTTAAAACTAAATGATGATAAGTGAAAAAACGAAGTAAAAACAAAAATATAATAAAATTGTAAATATCAACGATTAGAAAAATGTAAATAAAAGAAATAATAAAAGGTTAAAAAATAGGAAAAAGGGGAGAGTACGCGAGCGAATATGAAAAAAACGTAATTGAATGTAAATCTGAAAACGCAAAAAATACGATGGGATAAACGGGAGATGGATTATGTATAATAAAATGAATATAATAAATAACTAAAATCACGGGCAAGGGATTCGCGCCGAATGATAAATCAAGGGAAACGGGTACAGATAAGGACGATATTATCTGAATAGAATTCAAAAGTATGTTAAATAACTAAAAAGTGGAACATTCATGATATCAGCGGAAGGGATAATAAGGGTGTTATTTCTAGACCCAAAAACTCTAATTAGTGACTAAGGTGTGTGGGTACATAGCACGCAAATAGCAATAAGTTCAGTTAAATATAAAATAGACATCAAATAAACAATATTAATTAAGAGGAAAAAACAAAAATATAAACAAAGAAATTAAATAAAATGAAACAAACGCAAAAAGTAGTGCAAGAAACTAATTCAAAAATAGCAAAGAAACACAAGACTACAAAAAACAGACTCAAATAGCTTAGAAAGATGGTAAAACATTGAAAAAATTCTAGAAAATCCCAGAACATTTCATAAGAATGGCGATAATCATCATGAAAGCCACATAAAACAATAAAAGTCATAAAAATTAATAAATAAGTAATAAAAATAAAAATTCTTAAAAAGAAATTCAGAAAAACATCAATAAAATAAAAATCAATTTAAAATTAATATGGAATGTTCTGGAATCGTTCCAAATCCATCATGGAGGTAAAGTTAACAAAAAATAATTAGAAAATTAAAATTTAAAAATAAAAATAGAAATTATGGCACTAAAATTGCCATTAAAAATATAAAAAATAGAAAATAGAAAATTCTAGAATAAAAAGAATTCGAGTTTGTTTTAATGCATCAATACATACACGTGTACTTGCACACCCAAAAATAGGTATATATACCGACGCATTTTAGACACAAATAATCTTTATGACAAAAATTTTTTTGTTGCCTATCAGAAAACTTCAAAGTAAGGATGTTTGCTGTATTTCCTGCATATTTATTAAATTATGTTAAATATGTTTTTGCATTGATATTAAAATGATTAAGTTAATGGTAGTATTAATATGATATTGTTAAAGGTATTTTCTTTTATTTTTTCGATTTTGATCCGTCTCGCATAAAAATTGTTATTTTATAAAATCAAACGTCATTGTGCAAGCCAGCCTTGACTTCTGCAGGCCACTGCCTGGCAAGCACATCGATATTATAAATTGTAGGGTCGTTGGAGGTCGTACCGACTCAGTGGTATAGGCCACTTGGTTCGTCGATGAATTACCTCCGTGCGATGGAGTTCTCAGAGCTCGTTATCGTTATTATAGTACGGTAGTATATTACCCACGTATACACACATTAGGCCTTGTCGTAGGGAGCACAGTGAGGCCCCGAAAGCAAGCAATTTTTCTTTAAATCGACCTTTTTCATGTATAAAATACACATAACGTACACACTTAAAATCAACACGAATACAGTACCCTAGGCATGATAAACGGAGTATAGCTCCAGACTTAATTTATCACAATATGTAACACGAATGTAGTTGGCTAAAATTAAATTATAAAAAATATCAAATTATACACGGATTCCCATTATGCCTATGCATTTTGAACTGAAAATTATAAATCAAAGGAAAGTGGAATAAGCCTTCAATTACTGCAATGATACTTCCAATGTGCAGAGATGAATGAATGAATGAATGCCCACAAAGAATGATTAAAAGCCGTAAGCGGAAAATTGGGCAAAGAAAACGACTACAGTTTGAGACAGTTCGAAATGCATATGCGTAGTTCAAGAATTTACAATTCATTCAATTAACCAAAATTCAATTTGCCGATTTTAAAATTAATCAAATTTATAGCAGTAAACCTTTTATAAAAATGTAAATAGAGTACTGATACCTAAAGTCAATTTTCATCAACTCTAAAATAATAGTTTGATATCTAACTTGATAATTAACAATTTATGTATAATTTCTTTAATAATGATCTATGATAAATTTATGTCAATCCTATGCTTAACCCTTCCTCATAATTATACATAACAATTTAATAGTTAGTTTTATTCATAACCGCACTTTATGTTACCTTACTCATAAGATTCGAACCTATAAAAATCATATCATGGCTACCTTTAATTTATCAAATCTATTTTATTAAAGTGTAATATTCTATGTGCCAAAAACCATCCGTAATCTTGATAAAAGCGAGGCTAATGATTTTACCTACGAATAGGTATACTCTCATATTAACCTTATATATTATCTGGGAACATAAATCGATAAACTAGACCTTATAATTGTATTAATGTGCCTTTACAGATCGCTCCCAAATAAAATTGGATAAAGAAATTTTATAGATCACCCCTAGGTCCTATGTGTAGATGTTGATATTAGGTATATATACTACTGGCATATTAATATTACTTGTATGAATATATAAAATGTATAAGCTATAATTATATAAATTACCCCCATAACTACTTACCTATAGCTATTCATAATAATATTACTTATATATTCTATTTATAAAATTTATAACCTATAATTTTACACATTAACCCCTATAATATCCTATTTATAAATATCTATATTAATATTACTTATAAATACGAATTATAATTATATGTATCAACTAACTTCTGATTTAATTCGCGATGGCTTAAAATTTGTTACCAGTATGGAACAATTTTTTCTCACTCATGATACTAACGTGGAACGTGCATTAAAATTTCAACGAAATTTACAGGTTTGTATGGCTGGCTATCAAGAACTTTATAAGGAAATTAAAAAGGCAAAAACCCAGCAGCTTCTAACAGATTTTATCATAAGAAAACCAATATCAGATTTGGTAGACCTAAGTGAGTAAAGCAATTTTAGCCAGTCTATAATAAACGTGCACTCTTATTATAAAAGTAGTGATAATAAATATTAGTTGCTAAATAACACTTATCTTTCCAATTTTTTATTATCTATTTTTAATAAAAACATGTATGGATTATATTTTGTAAAACTTATATAATATGGTTTCAAGATTTACTATTTTTTAAACGGTTTTCTATAATTGTAGAACACATCCTCAATTTTACTATGGTTAACATGTCTTTTTTACACGATTTTCGTTGGAACGTATCTACCGTGTAAAAAAGAGTTGGGTGTATATGCATTCGATCCCTTTGGATATTATTATCAAAATTTATTAATTAATTAATTGCAAACTATTGCTAAACCTATTCTATATAATCGAACTAGGTATCAAAATACATTTTCAATTACTTGTGGCCAACATTGCCTTGCATGGTTGTTATCAATGTATAATTTTGTTTACTATATGTTATTGTAAAAATGTCCTGTTATTAATGAACGATTTGATAATTAAATTTATTTTTATTATTATTTTAAAAATATTATTATTATTTACAATTAATGTGCAAATTATTTGCAATGACTAGTTATGTAATGTCTTTGTGAAATAGTCACGTAGTGTCTTTGTTAAGCGACAAAGACATCTCATTATTCATGCACATGGTGAGTAGTTGATATACATACCTACACGGTGAGTACGTAAATGATACACAGTAGTATGTGTGTATTGTATACAGGCCCGGCCCAAGGGCCAGGCGACCTAGGCCATAGCCTAGGGCGCCTTTTTTTAGAGGGCGCCAAAATTTATTATAAACAATCAAAGTAAATTATAAAATAAGCCTCCAAAACTTTATATTTTGAAATTTATCTATGAAACCAACCGTTTTAAAAAAAATTGAAAATAAGAAAAAACAAAAAAAAAGTACATGCAAAATATACGAATTTCCAATTCTGAGAAATTCTGATATGTATTGAAAATTGAAATAAAAAAAATTATATGTATGTATTACAAAAACTGATGTGCGAGTTAAATTAACAGCTATAGCTACCAGTTTTTTTTTAACAATTTTTTTGTTTCAAGTGTGTAACTAATGTGTTGTGTTGTTGCAGTTTATTCAAATTAAATTTGTATTCCTATTCTGTTTTATAAATATAAAAATTATAAGAGGTAAGGTAAGATTAAGATCATTTTTTAAAAATATATTGGAAAATATATAATATATTTATATAAATTTATGCCATAGCTAAGATGCCACAAAAAAAATTGAGTGGGTATGAATATCGGAAACGAAAAATAAATAGACAACAACAAGCTGATAAGCACGATAAAATATTGAAATATTTTAATTCCAGTAAATCAGTAGCCGATGATAATCAACATTTCGAGTCAACATCTTCAAGCTCAGACGACGATATAGGTAATGTGTCATCAGAAGCTGAAAATTGTAATATTATCAATGAGGATAATTTAATGTCTTCTCACGGAACTGAAATAATTGTTCCTTGTGATTCAACTCATTCTGTATTTGAAAATATTTTAAATTATAATGATATTGGGCTATGGCCACAAAATTTAAAACATACGGAAATTGACCATATAGTTGTAACTGACTTATATGGAAACGAAGAAAGGTGTAATCAACAACATATTTATCCAAGAGATGAAAATAATCGAAGCTTTTCCAATTCGCTTTTTTATCGTCAAATAAGTAATGGTGAAAAATTCCTAAGAAAATGGTTGCACTATTCAGAATCCAAAAATTCTGTATTTTGTTTTTTTTTGCAAACTTTTTGATCCATCAGGTAGGTCAAATCTAGCCAAATCTGGTTTATGGGATTGGAAAAATATTCACGACAGCTTGAAAATGCACGAACGGTCAGTTTCACATTTAAAATGTGAAAAAAACTGGATAGAAACTCGATTAAGATTAAAGGGCAATAAAACTATTGATAAGAATTTGCAGTCTTTGATAGTCCAAGAAAAATATAATTGGAAAAAGGTACTAGAAAGATTAATAAACATAACATTATTTTTGTCAAAAAATAATTTAGCATTTCGGGGTTCTTGTGATAAGTTATTTGTTCCGCATAATGGAAATTTTTTAGGCCTTGTTGAACTTCTAGGAAAATTTGATTTACCATTAAATGAGCATTTGCGCAGGGTGGTCTCACAAGAAATTCATGTTCATTATTGTGGAAAAACTATACAAAACGAATTAATAAGTACACTTGGTGATATGACAAGAAGTCAGATTTTGGATTCTGTTCGTAAATCGAAATATTTTTCGATTATTTTAGACTGCACACCTGACATAAGCCATATCGAACAGCTCTCCATAACGTTAAGATTTTATGATGTTGAGGATATGGAAATAAAAGAGCATTTTGTATCCTTTAAACCAGTTTTTGATTCTACTGGAAAAGGATTATATGATGATATTTCTGAAAGTTTAGAAGAATTCAATTTGGAATTAGCAAACTGTAGAGGCCAAGGATATGATAACGGCGCTAATATGAAAGGTAAAATTAAAGGAGTGCAAGCTAGAATTTTAAAAGAAAATCCAAGAGCGTTTTTTATGCCTTGCGGTTGTCACTCAATTAACCTACTAATTGGTGATAGTGTTTCTTCTTCAATAATGTGCATAAAGTTTTTCGGATATGTTCAAAGAATTTATACTTTGTTTGCTGCATCTGTTGGACGATGGAATATATTGAAAAAACATATTAAATCATTAAATCCTAAACCTTTAAGTGAAACGAGGTGGGAATGTAGAATCGAATGCATTAAAGCAATTATGTTTGAAATCACGGAAATTAGAAACGCATTAAATGAGTTGCAAGACACAATATTAGATGCTGCAGTTGTTTCAGAAGCTAGCTCTTTATCTGAAAAAATAGAAGATTTCGAGTTTTTGTTAACATTATCTGTCTGGTACGTACTTTTGTCAAAATTTAATATTGTCAGCAAATCCATGCAAAAAGCTACATTTGATATGAGTAACGCCATCGAGCTTCTTCGGAATTGTAAGATATTTCTAGAAAATTATAGAGACTCCGGTTTTTCTGATGCTTTAAAATCGGCCAAAGATCTCGCTGCGCTATTAAACGTGAACGCACAATTTAAAGCTGTAAGAATCAGAAGGCGACAAAAACAATTTAGTTATGAGTGTGACGATGAAACTCCAGATGTAAATGACCCAGAAAAATATTATAAAAATCATGTTTTTAATGTTATGCTGGATCAATCGTTGATATCTATATCAGAAAGGTTTCAGCAAATGAAAGATTTCGAAGATTCGTGGGGTTTTTTGTTCAATATTCACAATAATAAAAATCGTTGTGATTTGCTGAAGAGTTGCAAAGATTTACATCTGAAATTAACAAATGAGGCCAGTAGTGATATAAATGGAATAGAATTGTGCGAGGAAATCGAATCATTGAAGCAATTGGTACCAGATGATGTTAAAGATCCTTTAATATGTTTACAATTTATCAATGATAATAATTTGAAAAGTACAGTACCAAATCTGTGGGTGGCTTTACGAATCCTCGTAACAATTCCTGTTAGTGTTACGAGTGGTGAAAGAAGTTTTAGTAAATTAAAACTAATAAAAACGTATTTGCGATCTACTATGACGGAAGATAGGTTGAATAATTTGGCCATTATTTCAATTGAAAATAATGTTGTAGCAAACCTAAATTTGGAGGCAGCAATAGAAAAATTTGCAGACATGAAAGCCAGGAAAAAATCATTCTTATAAATTTTGTTTTTTTTATATATATGTCAATCGAAAAAAATGAAATAAAGTAATAAATGGATTGTTTTTTGTTAAACTTTTTTATTTTATCATAATTTTTGTACCTAATTTTTAAAATAGGGCGCTTTTTATAATTTTCGCCTGGGGCGTATAATTATCTCAAACCGGCGCTGATTGTATATATTCCTCGATTCTGATTGGTTCGTGAATAAAGTTTGTAATAAACGTGATATATATTCTATGTTTTTCATTTTTTCGTCACTTTTAAACAATGCACAACATTTCAAACGATATCAAGAAAATAATACAAAAAAACAGAATTGGTAAATTTTGTTTTTTATAATATGTTAATTTAAAATGTTAATTTTAGCAGATATGAATATTCGTATATGAACACCTAATCCTAATCCTGAAATTGAAACCAATGTTGGATACCCGGGAAGGAAGGAACAATTCGGGGCAATTAAAGGAAAACATTTGGCCATCATTCTTTACCTGGAGTAAAACTGAATTGACCTAAATCATAATATTTTATGCATGTGCCAATAGCGCTTTTAATCATTCATTATATTATTCATTACATCTAGCAATTCTTCATTCAACTAAGATTCCAGAAATTAGAGAATAACCAAATTCGGTAACATATCTGGTTCTACATTATATCTAACAATTCGTGGCGATCAAAGGTTTTTATTTGTTTATATGAACTGAATAAAGTTGTTAGTAATTTAATTCTATCGTTATTAATTTATTCAAGGGCAAATATTTATTTTTATTGTACCAAATTCATTTTTCGCATTCTACACACAGACACCCAAGAAGTCCCAAAAAAATTTTAAAGGAGACTCTGCTTGGCTCTCACAATCTCCTAATATACATATGCAACCAATTAAAACATAAAAGTATAATTATATAATTTCATAAGACCACAATTCAATTCAATTATATAACCAAAACACAAGTGACTAAAGGACTGGGCCAAACAAATTCAGTGTGAATGTATATAGGGAAAGAATTAATCAGAAGAACCCAAGTCAATTGAACAATTCAGATGAACTCGACAAACAAATCAACCAAATCCCATCAATAATCTATGTGGCTTAATTGTATCATGACAATTCAATTCTACTGTGACAATTTAATTTTATATATGTAATATTGTATTTTTTATGTACTATTACTTTGTAAACATGTAAAATTATTATATAACGAAATAAAAATATATAATCTTAAAAAAAAATTTTCTTAAAACAAACAAATGGAGAAATTCCATTAAATAAACAAAGGAAGAAAATTGAAAAATAAATATAAACAATTCCATGATAAGAATAAAATAAATAAAAAGCAATTAAGGGAAATTTTTAAATAATTTTGTTAACGAATTTTCTAATAAAAATATAAAATAAATAATAAATATTTGTTTTAAATAAAATGTTTTTAATAGATATTAGGAAATTTTATATAAATAACGTTCACAAATTTAATTTAATCACCCCTAAAATCAAGTCACATTTCAGACAATAAAAAAATTTAAAAATACAAAGTACAAAATTTAATAAAATTTTAGTTGAACACAGTATGACTTTTCCATAAATAATAAAACAAGCACCCATGGTCAAGGAACATAAACATATACATGCACTATTTGGTTTAAATCCTTTTTGTTATTCTAGGTGAATATTTCTATTGTTATCTAATAAATATTTATAACCCGACTTTGTTGTTATTTGATAATCTGCAACACCAATTGATACAATTTTTGAACCACGAGTATCGCAATATTTAGATGCACCAGGAACAATATAAAGCAGAGTACGCTAAAGCGAGTAAACCTCAGATATTCAAGGTGGGAGATAAGGTTAGACTTATGTCACCCCAAGTAGGAAAAGGTAAAACAACCAAATTAGCAAACCATTCAAAGGACCACACGAGGTAAAGTTAGTAAAGTTAGATCAACAGAAACATAATACAGAAACATACACTTAATAGAGCATATGAGAGGGAATATTCTGATTAACATCTTGCCCCATAAGATGAAGGTCTATAACCTGAATAAATCGCCAATAAGAGACTTATACCTGGAAACAGATGACAATACACCCAAATTAATGAAAAAATTGAAGAGATAGATCAACTGGCGAATTTGAGAAAGGCGATAGTGTTGAATTTATAAACTTATAACCTAGCACCCTTATACCTTATGTGCACAATGGAACACTACCTTTCTAAGATGTAAAAATATAAAAACTACTATAATGAACAGACACAAACCAACAGAGAAAGTTATACCAACTACAATCCCAACTACACCAATAAAACAAATATACAAAAAATTGATAAGGGAAACTCCTAAACAGTCTGAGGGAAAACTAATAAAACTACCTACAGGGAAACCATTTTGAAAGAATTAAAACAGTTAAGCCACGATGGCCATTTTATATAATCTCATCAAGTGTCATGTCAGTAATAATCTTAGTCATTAGTGTTCAAATATGCAAAAAAATACAAGTGGAAAAGGCAGCGGAATCCTTACCGACTAGTCAAATCTGTACCAGGGCATTTCCACGTGGAAAAACATGTACTAAGTTAATATACAATATCTACTCTTGTCTAAAAGTCATAAAAAAGTATATATAAAAGCGTATAAGGGTAAGACAACATTACGTAACCAATATAAATATTTTTATATTTTCATTTTTAGAAAATGAGAAATAACTATCGAAAGTACCAATCAATTCAATTCCTGTAATCAATCAAGTTTTTATAAAAACAAAATCTGCTCAGATTGAACTCCGACCACGATAAGAAGCTTCCCAAAAAATTATGTATCCCGAACGAAATGAAAATAGAGCAAGAAGAATGGGAGATGCATATAATCAAATTTAATGAGGCCAGAAGAGTGAAACTCCGTGATCATCCATTGGTATAATAATACAGCATAATTGACCTTCCATGATTGATATAATATATCATAAAAAATGTCCATAATTATATTTTTAGGTGGATGATTATACTGACCCCAACAACTTGGTCTAAATGAGGATGAGATGCGAACCTAAGGGTCCAAGTATCTCATCCAGCACCGACGAAGCTGAGTGATTCAGCAAATGACAATATACATCTAAAATGTTATAAGAAAAAGAGCCCTCTAACAATGTGCTAGTGGAGGCTCGCGACATGGCGATGATGGAATTGGAGGCCGCCCAAACTAACCTTCGAAGAATTGAGGTTCAGCTTCGGTCAGGAGCAACGGGGATTCCGGTGGAAGCTGAGATCGAAGAAGCGCCCCTAAAGAAACGAGGAAGGCCCCGAAAGGACAAATTATGACTCACTCAGACAGACTAATTACTGATAATCTACTTTACCATTTATTTTCAACCTTCTTTATGTTTATCTCTTTTGATTTTGTTTTGATGAACTCACTTTAATAAATTATTACGATATTTAATAACTTAGTTCACTGTCTTCTTTATAAATGTAATTTTGAACGAGAAAGGGATTATATTGCGCACCACTTTCAGCATAAATGCATTTTCTCATCAAATAAATGATTCTTCCCTCATCACGTACACGTATGTATAAAATGATTTTTATTTAGTAATTTGAAAATCTACGGAAGGACCGAGAACAAGCCCAACAGTAAGCAGAAGGCCTCCGAGTGAGAATCGAAAAGGATCAAAGAGCGGTGCCGAGAATTCGAGACCACATGGTTTAGTCCGGCCGAGGTGAAGAACCGGACGGCCCTAAATACTACAACTTCAGACCCAAGCCGAACAAGATCAAGTTGAAATTCGCGTGATAAAGCTACAGATACGCGCCTTGGAGTCTAAGTTAAACAAACGGCTCATTGATAAGACAACAGCTGCACAGATCTGCCCATTGCCAACGGAGCAAGCCGAAATCTACCCACCGGCTCCGTCAAACAAAACAAAGCGTAAGTGGTTGGGACGAAGCACCCGTAAGATGCTGAAGAAACTCAGATTGGCAGGACAGGAGCAGCAAGAGAATCTAAACCTGGTTCAACCATCAAAGATGTTATGAATGCATGTACACTTTGTAAATAAGCCTATAATAAATTAATGTGTATTCTAACAATATTTAAGTCTGATTGATGACATAATGATCAATGTATATTTGGGAAAGCAATTATGACTAGGGACCTGAGTAAATCGGACACATCTTCTAACGATAGTCCCTGGAGCCAAAGAGTGCCCGACAATTATATATATATGCAATTTAGATTAGTACTATTACTATTGTTGTTGACTATTATACAACTTGAGGGGGTTATTTATGAAAAATACAAATTTTACTTTTATAAGTTCAATATACTATTTTATTAATATTAACGTTGTTTTGGCTGTTATAAAACTTTGGGAGGGTTATTTATGAAAAAATATAGATTTTACGTTTATAAGTTTGATATACCTATTGTTGGGCTAGAACTGATTTCAAGACCCAAACTTATAATTGTGACTGAAATGTGTAGGTACACAACATGCAAAAAGCAAAAAGTATAGTTAAATATTAAAATTACACCAAATAAACAATAATGATTAAAAGAGAAACAACAAAAAATATAAACACAGAAATTAAATAAAATTATACAAAAGCAAGAAGTTATGCAAAATCTAACTCAAAAATATCCAAATAAACATAGAGTTACAAAAAACAAACTCGAATAACTTAAAAGATGGTAAAAACAATAAAAAATTCCAGAAAAACCCAGAACATTCCATAAAAATGGCGATGACCATCATAAAAGCTACCTTTAACAATAAAATTTAGAAAAAATAAATAAATTAGTAATAAAAATAAAAAATCTTAAAAAAGAAATTCATAAAACATCAATTAAAATAAAAATTAAATTAAAAGTAATATAGAATGTTCTGGAACCGTTCCAAATCCATCATGGACGTAAAATTAATGAAAAATAATTAAAAAATAAAAATTTAAAAATAAAAACAAAAATTATGGCACAAAAATTGCCATTAAAAATATCAAAATCGCGAAATAGAAAATTCTGGAATAAAAAGAATTCGAGTTTGTTTTAATGCATCAATACATACACGTGTACAAAATAGGTATATATACCGACACGTTTCAGTCACAATTTAATCACTTTATGCCAAATTTGTTTTTCTGCTGAAAATTTTGGAACTATTAGTAAGAACGATTTTATTTGTATCATAATATATTTTTGTATAACTCATATTATTTTTAAAATTTTTTTTTGTCTATTTTATTTTTGATCGTTGAATGTAAGAGTGGTTAGAGTCGTACCGATTGTATGCGCCTCTGATCAGCCTTGCATTCAACCAGACTTTAAAACCTAAAACCACATACAGACATGCATTATCCTTACTATATATTTTTTTTTGTTCGGTCATCGGAGGTCGTCCACTTCATGGTTCCACCATGGAGTTGTGTCGATAAAACCCCTCCGCTATGGCTCTAACTATTTATTATTGGTCGACAGCGGTATGTTTCGACTCAACACTACAGTAGGGCTTGTCGTAGCGGTCACAGTGGGGCCGTGTAAGCAAGCATTCTTCCCGAGTTTAAATGCAGTACACAATTAAAATCAACACTAAAAATTTCATATACTATTTCACACTAGGATCATAATTGAGTAATCTCAGACTTAACTAAACATCATCTTACAATTCAGTAATGCAGTCGGTTGGACATCGTTAGGAACTCAGCTATATCTACACGTTTGTCGAACCTCGTTGAGGAAGTAAATTTTTCATATCAGCGTAAATATCTTTCTCGGAATTAATCGTAATAATGCTCATAGAGAAGTTCGACAAGCGTGAGACGAAAAATTAATTATAAACTCCTTAAAGGTCGAATTATGCTCATACATCATGATTAATATGTAGACTGCAAACCCCTTAAGTAAATCATAAAGTAGAACTCATATCGTAGGGTATAATTTTTACCTAGAAGGAATATCTCATGAATGCCTAATGTCAGTAAAATATGAAATACAACCTCATATTACACTTAAATATCAATCCACGAATAAAATTTTGAATTACCCTTAAAAATATGATCTCTAAAGGTATAATACTACTAATTTATAAAACATGATTTTATATTATACAGTTGCCAATTACATAGTATTCCTAAATGGTAAAATATAGTTTTGTATAATTTATAAACATGTAATTTTCCTAAAGTGTAAAAATAATGTTATATTGAACTTAAAATATAATTTTCCTAAAGTATAAAAATTTTAACCTTATGTCGAAATTAAAATATAATTTTCCTAAAGTATAAAAAATTTTTTAACTTTATATTGAATTTAAAATATATAATTTCCCAAAGTATGAAGAATAATTTTATTGAACCTAAAAATATAGATTATAAATATTAAATTATAAAGTCTAACTTTATATGGTTCTTGAAAACATAACTTATAAGTATTTCCTAATAAAACTGACTTGAGGTCTTATTTAACATATAATGATCCTAAAGAGTGGATATAACTTTATATTATACTTAAAACGTAAGCTATGAACGTTGAATTATAACCTATACCTCGTATTATCCTTAAAAATGTAATATATTATTGCGTAATAGTATGATAAAATATAACTTTATTTATAGTCCATAAAGGTTAAAGCACAAGATACATCTCCAAAATTAGAACTTTATAATTTACTTGAACATAAATACCTAAATCAGAAACTATGATTTTATACCAAAAATATAACTTATACATGTCTGGGTTATGAATTATGATTCTATATTATCTCATTGTATCTTAATTATAAAATACGATCTATAAATGGTTACACATCAAATTTTGGATACGAAAATATAAGGTCTAAATAGTTATGTATAAATTTGGATTTAAAAATATAAATTATAAATAATTATATAAAAATTTTGATGATAAAATATAAAGTATAAATAGTTATATATAAATTATATACGCCTATTGACCATAAAAGTATAATCTATAAATAGTTACGAATAAATTTTACTTACAAAAATATAAATTATAAATAATTATATAAAATTTTTGATTATAAAATATAAAGTATAAATAGTTATATATAAATTATATACGCCTATTGACCATAAAAGTATAATCTATAAATAGTTACGAATAAATTTTACGTACAAAAATATAAATTATAAATAATTATATAAAAATTTTAATTATAAAATATAAAGTGCAAATAGTTATATATAAATTGTATACGTATATTGACCGTAAAAATATAATCTATAAATAGTTACGAATAAATTTTACGTACAAAATATAAATTATAAATGATTATATATAAATTTTGAGTACAGAATATAAAATGTAAATAGTTGGATATAAATTAAATAGGCATATTGATGGTTACGGATTAATTTTACGTACAAAAATATCAAATATAGATAATTATACATAAATTTGGATTATAAAAATATAATTTATAACTAGTAATATATAAATTATAAATGTAGTGTGACTATAAAATACTAATTATAAACAGTCATAGATAACTTCTGATCTTAAAAAACACGAATTCTAGATAGTTATTTGGAGTTACTAATGCAACTAGATTATAAAATAAAAACCATGAATAATTATATATAAATTATGTAACATGGAGTTACTAATGCAACTAGATTATAAAATAAAAACCATGAATAATTATATATAAATTATGTATGGATCTGGGTTATCGAAACAGAAATTCTAAATAGTACTATAAAATTATGTGTAAGAATGTAAATTATAAGTTTGTATTTTGACTAGAACCTAAATTACAACTACCTAAACTATGCACTGTGGTTTTGTATTTCTCTTCAAGATATAATCCATAATTACTTATATTATATAAACTACCTCTATCGCTCCCAATTATTACTATTAGGATTAACATCAGCGCTATCGTGCCAAGAATGGGTAGAGTGGTCGGAAAATTACTAATATTATCATCGCTGGTAACATTACCCCCTTAACATGGTTACCGTTCCTTCATTCCATATTTACCGTTATCCTGAATATCATCATAATTCCCCTTACTGTATCACAAATTAGTTACAATAATTGTTAGTATAAAATCGGATTTGCACCACAAAATTTAGCTTACCTTGAAAAATGGAAAATTGCGTATCCAAGCATTCAGTGTACGAGCATAGAAGTAAAATCCCAACTAAAACACGCAGCCATGAGTAGGCTAATAGTCTTCTTTAGGAGGAAACCAGCAGGGAGAACGCCACCGATGCGAACTCGGCATTGGAATTTCATGAAAGATGGGCATAAATCCACGATTCCGGGTAAGTTAAGGGGCATTTTTTGATTACGACATCGCCGTAGCGTTTATATTGATATTCAGCCGGAAATGGACCAAACAACCTAAAATTCGTATAAAAACAAAAGCAACGGTCACACTGAATATGACAACCCGGTCTAAGTGAGGATGAGGTGGGAAACTAAGTTCCAACAGCTCACCCAGCACCGACGGGGCTGGTTGATTCAGTAGTTAAATAATTAGCATAAAATAAAATATTATGTCGATGACATAACAAACATTAAAAATAAACCATAGAAATTTCAATAATTAGGTTAGATAAACAAAGTGCGAAGTTTTTAAAAAATATAAAAGTTGATTTGCTGTAATTAACACGGTCAAATAGGGTTAAGTCTTCAGAAATTAATTTTTTTTTGGTTATTTTTTTTTGTAAACGTATTTAACTGTGAATTTGGTAGAATATTTGTGGTACTGATTTAACAGTGGAAAAAAGAAAATTTTTAATATAAATTTATAAATTGCATAACGGATTAATAACCGAAATTTAAATCAAAATATGCTTAATTTTGCAAAATCCATAATTTCCCCCACAATCTATAACGCAGATTATGTTGAGACGATCCACAAATTGACCCACTCATCATTTTTGCTACTTAGTCGAATGGATAAACCATAGAAACAAAATTCCGAATCTACCAAAAAATTGATACTAATATCTCCTTTAATTGGGCTTATTTAATAATAGAATGTCTCACTCTGACGACTCTAACGGTGATGAAGCCTACAATCAAATGATCACGCGGCTCCGGACCCGGTACATCTGGTACCGGATCCACGATTGGAACCGGGGGTTGGACCTAGATAATTATGGTCCGGTCATCCGAAGTGGCCCAGAGCCCGATGCCCCGGCGTGGGTGAAAGCAGAGCCCACCAACAATGTGTTACGAGAAGCCCGCGATCGAGCGGCCGTCGAGGTAGAAGTGGCCCAGATGCGACTGAGGAGACTCGAGCTCCAGCTCAGAGCCGAAGCAGAGGGAGTAACCCTCGAAGAGCTAGAAGAGACAGATGCTCCTCCACGAAAACGAGGGAGGCCCCGTAAGAACCCTGCCTAACTCGTCGGCAGTGGTAACTTGAACAAAACTATTTGACTAATCTGATCCAATGATATTGTGTTGCGTTTGACTTCATTAGTAGTTAGTATGACAAATTGTAGAATTTTTCTTTATTAAAATTTTTATATTATAGTTTGTCGTGTGCCTTCATCATATAGTAAATTATCTTTTATTAGTACATTTGAGCTTTATGACTTATGGGGTGTCTTCAGGGTTGAGGTGACCTTCCCTATCCTTCATCTATTATTTTTATGCAATTAATCGAATCACCTTTACGCACATGGAAGTTAGCTATGGAATTTTATTATTATCTTCATTCAGTGTACAAGTTACTCGAAAATCTACGCAAGGACCGCGAACAGGCCCAGCAACAAGCCGAAGACCTTCGAAGTCGAGTCGAGAAGCTAAAAATCAAGTGCCGAGAACTCGAAGGTACTTGGTTCAGTCCGGCTGAGATGAAGAAACGAACAACACACATCTCACAACTCCAGACCCAGGCGGAGCAGGATCAACTCGAAATCCGAGCGCTGAAGCTACAAGTGCGCTCGCTCGAGAGCAAACTGAACGAAAGGTTCATCCAGGACGCTCTCCGAGAGCAGATTCGCCCACTTCCGGTGGAGCTAGCCAAGATATACCCACCTGCCCAGGCAAGCAAGCCGAAACATAAACGGCTAGGGCGGAATACACGAGAAAAATTGAAAAGGGCCTGGCTGGCCGAGCAAGAAAAATCGAAAGAGCCTGGAGCCACTCCACGATCCTGAGGAATATTTGAGAGTGCGACCCCTCCTGGGTAAAGCCGACATTGTAATATTGTAGTGTTTAAATAAATGATTTTCATTGTCTGATGGATATGTGATTGAAATTTGCGATTGTCCGGAACAAGACGGTCTACAGAAAAGCGTTTGGGAAAACAATCTCGATAAGGGACCGAAATAAATCGGACACATGCCTTCTATCGGCCGTCCGTGGACCCCTAGAGTACTCGACAATTATAGTGCCTCGGGCGCTCACTTTTTGCGAGTACTCAACCCCTTGGTACAGTACCAACGTTGATTACTCAACGGGTACCAAGTGGAAAACAATGTTGTATTCTGGGTTACGCTGGTAACAGCATTCAAACATTCAACCACCAGTAACCCACCTACACTATATATACTTTATATTATTGTTAGTAACATTGGTTTGACTATTACACAGATGGGGAGTTATTTATGAAAATTACAAATTTCACTTTTTTAAGTCTAATATACATATATCTTAATATTGACATTGTTTTGGCTATTATACAACTTTGGGGGGGGGGGGGGNTGGCTATTATACAACTTTGGGGGGGGAGGGGGTTATGAAAAAACAAATTTTGATTTTTTAAGTTTAAAATATATATTTTTGACCCAAACCTTACGTCATTTGTTCAGCCAATGGATCAAGGTATAATAAAAAACTAAGCATTATTATAAAAAACAACTATTAAAAAAAATATTGATAGCCTAGAATCTTTTTATCTTTTTGGTTAAATATATATTTATTACATGTGATTATTTTAAACATATTTTCTCTCATAACTCTGTAAGTTTTTGTGTCTTCTAGTATTTATTAGTATTTTAGTTAAAACCCGTTATTTTTAATTTTATATCACCATAATTTTTTATAGATAATATCATGAGTGTACCTAAGAAAAAATGTAGACAATATAGTGTTGAATACTTGAAATTTGGCTTTATTCAGTCGTCCACAAACCAAACATTACCAATGTGCCTGATATGCCAAAAAGTTTTATCAAATGAAGCTATGAAGCCTTCAAGAATGCAAGAACATTTAAAGAAAGTTCATGTTGACAAAAAAGATAAAGATTTATCACATTTCCAATCACTAAAAGACAAATTTATGAAACAACCGTCATTGGCAAATCTATTTTCAGTAGCATTCAAACAAGATGGCGATGGTCTGCGTGCTTCTTACAATATATCGTTATTGATTGCTAAATCAGGAAAACCTCATACTGTTGGTGAACAACTAATTCTACCGGCTATAAGTGAGGTAATTCGAACTATGCTACATATGCCAGCATCTGATATTATCAAGAAAATTCCTTTGAGCAATAATACAGTGCAAAGAAGAATTGATGAAATGGCTCAAGATGTTGAATACTCGCTATGTAATTATCTAAAAGCAGCCCAGCATTTCTCTATACAGCTTGATGAGTCAACTTTGCCAGGAAATGAAGCCTTACTTTTTGCTTACGTGCGATTCATAAAAGAAGAAAAAATTTGCCAAGAGTTATAATTTGCTAAAAATTTGCAGACTGATACTAAAGGAGAGTCGATATTTCATGAATTGGACGAGTTTTTTAAAGAAAAAGAAATCCCCCTGAGTAATATCTTATCAGCTGCTACTGATGGTGCTCCAGCGATGGTAGGGCGCTACAGAGGGTTTCTTGCTTATTTAAAAAAAGCGGTGCCGAATGTATTAACTATACACTGTGTCATTCATCGTCAACATTTAGTTGCCAAAAATCTGAGTGAACGTCTACATAGGTCATTGCATTATGTCATTAAAGCAATTAACAAAATAAGAAGCAATTCATTGAATGACAGATTGTTTAGACAACTTTGTAGTGAAAACGATGAAGAATTTAATCGCTTGCTGCTTCATACAGAAGTTCGTTGGCTGTCAAAAGGTGCCTGTTTGGCTAGGTTCTATAAACTCTTTGACCTAGTGCTAGTGTTCCTAGAAAACAAAGATGATGCTTTACGAGTCAAATTGATTGATTCAAAAAATGACGTAGCTTATTTGACAGATTTGTTTCACAAATTTAATGAATCAAATCTACAGCTCCAAGGCGATGACCTGAACTTAATTAAAACAAAAACGGTTATTTCTTCATTTGTAGCAAAACTTCTTCTGTACAAACGAAATTTAGGAAGAGGAGCATTCAGCCAGTTTCCAAATTTATCAACAGTGGAAAAACATGATGAAGACTTGATTGCTTATTGCCAGCACTTGGAGGCTCTTCATTCTGACTTCAATACACGATTTGAAGATATTCTTAAAATGAACATACCCGATTGGGTTTTGGACCCTTTTTCAAATGCAAATACAGAAGAATCTCCAAAATTACAAGAAGAACTGATAGAAATAACAACAAATGAGGAATTAAAATTTAAATTCAAAAACGGCTACCAGTTGTTTTGGCTGCAAAAGCAAATACCCACGCTTTATCCTGGATTATGGGCTATCGTACAGAATTTTATCATAGCCTTTCCATCATCTTATTTAGTGGAACGTGGTTTCAGTGCGGTCACAAATATGCTTACCAAAAAGAGAAACCGACTGCAAATAACTAATCGTGGTGATTTAAGAATGCTTCTGACAGAAATAGAGCCAAATGTAAATAAATTGGTAGCAGTACACCAGGTTCATCCTTCTCATTAGGATTAATATTAATTTTCTATGTATTAAAAATGAATTTCTTTGATTTAATAAATAATTTTATAATTTGAAAGTCAAGGTGCCTTATAACAACATCTTTCTTAATTTTGTCCCCTAGGTACAAATATAGATACATAAAAAACCCACTGTAAATTTTAGTTCGTTTGCTTAAATCCTTAAATAATGAAGAGTTCCAGGGGGCGTTAAGTAATTTTTTTATGAAAAAGGGGCAGTAGGCCAAAAAAGTTTGGGAAACTATGGCCTAGATAATATTGAATACAAATTAACTTTTGACGCGGTTATAAGATAGTGCCATAGTGCGTGGTGCAGTGTAGCACCCGAAACAATTAATAATTCGTGGAGAAAATCCAATTTATTACCTATTGAACCTCAACAAAATGCTACTGAGGAAATATCAACACCCGATTCAAGCTTAGAATTGCTATAGGCTAATATAGCAATTAGATTGGGTCATGAAAACTTTTATAATGAAACTTTTATATCATGAAAGTTTTATGTCAGCTGATGAAGTCTTAACATCTTCAAATATATTAAATGATCAAGAAATCATTGAATATGTAACAAATGATAACATTGAAACTACTGACATTTCAATGATTAAAATTAAGCATCACCAGAACTTCCAGATATAAAATTTGAAGAAGCTCAATGTGCTTTGGAAGTTATTTGGAAATTTATTATCTCAAAAATCAAGGAAATATCACAATCACTGGAAATAATTAAAGGATTTTTAGAAAAATTTGATAAAAAGGAGGAAAATGACTTGGACAGATATATTAATAAAGGTTGATTTTTTATTTGTTTTTTATTATTTTATTCAAACCCCGCTTTATCGCCAAAAATATTTTCTTTTCTCAAATGGCGATAAAGCGGGGTTTGACTGTACCACAAAAATAAATATTTGGATGAAATGTATTTAACTTTTCGACACCAAGAATAGTTACTTACTTTGTGAGTATAATTTAGATGTACAGATTTATAAAACGATAACCTAGAGAAAATATTGGGACCAACATACTGAACACAAAAGCCTGAGAATATTTAAACCAAAAATAACCTCAGAGTTTCACACTGACATAAAAAGCCATTGCACTATAGTGTGATAAAGAAAGTAGTTAAATATTATGTAATAGATAATTTTTAATGGAAATTACATAATCCAGATTAAATTTCAGCAACAAGAGAAGGTTTCTGCTTCCGTATCGGGTTTGCACCTATTAACATTGTATATTTGGGACTTCTAATAGGAAAGGTTATTTGAAAATATGTTTTTAATATTAGCATCTTAATTAATGTATATTTTATTTAGAATTTGACGAATGTCCAGAAAACATTTATCCGATTTTGAAAGACAAATTGCAGCTCTCTTTAACGAGAAGAAGCTAAAAAGTGAGATTGCTAGAATTATTAAGCGTTCTGATAAGGTTGTGAGTAATTTTTTTAAACATGCTCCTCTCCCAAAGAAACTTTGTGGAGGGTTCATTAAGTTCTCAGAGACCTAGACATCGTTTGGTCAAACGCGCTTCCAATTCAACAAATAGTTGTAGCGACCTGAAGACAGACCTGCAGCTTGATGTACACTCCACAGTTTCTTAGATCACTACCCCTCGTCTCGTCAGAGAAAGACTATGTAAAAAAAACTTTGATTCTCACTTTAATTGGATTTGATTTGTTCAAAAATACAACTACTCAACGGACGCGTTACTTCTTATTAAAGGAACTTTCATTACTTGCATATTTATTCAGCCAAAATACATGTACCAAAGCATGTATCAAAAATTGCAACTCGCTAAAATGTGTATTAAGTTGTAAAAATGTGGTAA